>JAQFYC010004479.1:0-17035 GCA_034694165.1 Tomocerus mixtus | reverse complement strand
GAATTTCCTTTCGGAAGGGGTGTGGCAAGGGGGTGGGTACTAGGGCCGGCCATTTGCTGGACGGGTACTTTACTAGTCCATTATATTAGTGCTGTATTCGAAAACAGTGTACGTATGTACTATGTCATAAATTATTAAGATTTGATTTTGAAGATTGTCGACTTACGATTTAGAACAAAGAATGTTAATATATTTATATCTTAATGGATCATATAGCTATTGAGCCATCGCTATTAGCGCTCTACATTATGTTTACTAATTGCCTTTTGTTCCTGGATATGTGTGTCGTAGAGTTGACAATACGTTTTTATATCTTTATGGACATAAGTAAAGTAATAGTGTAATTCACAAGCTGAAATAATATTATTAAGCATGAGGACTTTTTTAAACAAAAGAATGTGCCAACTTGCAATTTGAGTGGACGTAGGATAGCCAGCTCTGTTCGCAATGACTTCTCCGTAATTAAGGAGATCCAACATTTTGTGAAATCTTCTGACAAAGTGTGAAGTTTGCCACAATGCTCAAATATAATTACTTCAAACACAAAAAACCAAAGGGAAATGTATGGGAAAATTAGGTGAAAAGGCATGCCGAATAATCTCTTTAGGCGAAATGTTACAAAGTTAATCATTAAATGTCCTGTTAGTGAAACAAACATATAAATTGGTGTAACCCATCGACTTATGTACATTATTTCCTTATTTAGTAGACATAGCCACATAGCCACATGTACATTTTTGTGTGTAGGAGGAATGTCTACGATTTTTTCTCCCCGCGTTCTCAGTTCTTCAGGGTTGATTTTAATTCTGCCTAAAGACTCAAATGTAACGAGAATGTAGAAGACAATAACGATATTGCAGAATAACACGGCATGCAGAAGGTGGGAAAAAAGAAATAAGAAAATACAGGCAATAACTATTTTGTGTATTAACATGGTTTCGTAAATTCCAACGATTTCCAAAATGGGACGGAAAATGTGGACGTCCTTTGCAGCCAGCCCAATTGATACGACAGTTGTAAAGAACATCATGAAATAAATGACAAGTTTCATTGATGAGTAAAATATTTGAAGGTAAATGTTTCTTTCGGCTGAGGAGGGCTGAGGAAATGCCTCTGTTAAGCAATAAAAAACAAAATTAGACTTATTTTTGGTAACCATCCAATTTTTAAGTAATTTTTTGAACCGTAATTGTAAAACCCTGTATTTATGAATACACAGTGTATTCTGTCTACAAGGATTCCGGACATCTCGGTAATGTACACTGTAAAAGGTTTACATTTGATTTGCTGGCTGATAACAGAAATATTCCGATGATAAACAAATTTTTTATGGTCCTTTAGAATACAGTAGACAAAATTCATTGTGTTTTAAAGCTTAAAATATTAAAATATATTACTGTGCAATTTCTTATCGCATTTCAGTAGTTCCGTGCATAGTACTGCGAACTCAAGCTTGACACATGCACATATACCATGTATACCCAGAGTAAAGACTGATATGAGGAAAAAGATGAGAAATTGTATCACTTCAACTGTAGACAGTGTTGGTGTCCTGAGGATTTGCAACAATAGTATCACGAATTCATACAAACCCATCGCAAGTATTATAACCATTCCAAAGTACATTGAAAGTATTTTCCTTTTCTTACAAGTTACAGTTAGAACCGAAGTTTTGCTATCGTAATCCCAGTAACCGGTTTTTACAAGTTCCATAAACCAAAACAAACTTTCCATGAATTTAAAAATTCCACTCGTCATTTTAGGTTATTTTGATCAACTAGTAGATTCTACTGAAATATACGCAATTGACGTAAATATTTCTGTATACAAATAGTATTTTAAATACGTTAGCACAGGATTATAATTGCACAGTACCTTACCGACGACAATTATTGTCAAGGGTTTGTAGTGGGCTCTTTGCGGAGGCCTGCCAAAATAATTACTCAATAGCGATGAAGCTTTTTCTTATTTTGATCACTTAAGCATATTCTCTATAATATATTAATTATATTGCAAGCTTTCGAGCAAATATTGATTTTACTTCAATTACTAGTCACTAGTGACCTTTTAATTCTCGGATATATTTTCGAATATTTAATTATTCATTTCGAAACAAAGTTTGAGGACTTAAGGATTTTTATAGGAAAGAGTTAGCTACAATATTTTCTATGCACGTTGCTAGCTAACTATTAATTTTTACCCCTCTTTCAAGGGTTATGTATTACGTGCTCACAGCCCTTTAAGCTATTCTCAAATGCCCGATGAATAAATACTTTCTGTTACAAAGTTTCAGTTTGTAATAGAATTAATATACTCTGCTGAAAGCGGTCTTATATAAAAGTGGGGCGTCGAGATTGGAGATTACAGCAAATTCAATTATGTCAGAATCAGAATTTAGATTTTGTATATTCGATGGATGTATCAAAGCATAGGTATCCCATGCCTTGTAAATACTATGTTCTCGGTCGGCTCTTTAATATATTATTACAGATATAATAGCTTTTTTCATGTTAGCTCGATTGCGAAACTTATAATACAATTACCTATAAAACTTTTCTTCCAAATAATAATAACATTGCAAACAAATACATCATATCGGCGTGTGATATAGCAGCTAGGGCTACTTTCATTTCAACGCATAATAAATGCTGACTCACTAAAGTGTCCCCTGGTCCCCCCTGCCACAAGAACTTGTCAGTCATATACAGTCGGCGTCACATACGAGGCGCACGATAGTAAATCGAGAGCAGGGATCTAAAAGTCATCCTCCATCCGCGTGAAAGTTTCCGGCCGCCTTTCGTGTTATAATTAATTCCTAAGTTTGACATGTAGAATTTGAATGCTCATACAAAAATTCCCGGGTTACTCATTCTACCCGTGTTTTACAAAAGTATTCGCTTTTCGGATTTAATTCCTAGCAAGTAGAATTTTGTTGGACATTGGTACTCCAGTTGATATTGATTATTGATATTGGAGATATTGAAGATGGAGGTGTTGGAGATTATGATGTAAATATGAAGATGCAGAGGAGATAGGCGTTTACAATTATAATCTGAATTATTTATTTCAAGAAGAAACTGATGATATTGATATTAGTAGCTAGTCGGAGAAGGAAACAATGCAAATGAAGATTGCTCTACCCCAAAACGCTTCAAAATTTGTCCCCTGTATATTATTGCGTCTGACAATTTCTATGGGAATAATGCAGATTGATCGCTAGAAGAATTGACCGTTCAACTTCTTCCAGTTACAAAGTAATCGTCTAGTAACATAGGCTGGAACAATGTAGTGACACGTCTTAAACTGTGTATTATGCAGTCACACACGTTCTAAAGTTAAATAAAATTAAAAGCCTGATCCAAATACATACAATCTGTACGTATATGCAATGCAAACTAAGAATAGAATATACTCTGCGCTGGTCACATTGTCAATCGACCACACCCACTCGAAGTTATGACTACGTCCACAATTTTTTGAAATTGAATTGCCAGAGTATATTGTTGGAAAGCTATCGACATAAGGAATCCAAATCTGAATCCATTTTTACACCATACATGGGGGGCCCTGTGAAATTTCGTGTGAACTCAATCACCATGATGATTATCATGATGAACAATAAAACAATGCAATTGTTTGATATTCTACACCGTATACCACGGTTTATTTGAAATAGGAAGGCCAATAGATAGATACGATAATAATACAGGACCATGGAAGTGTAATGTAAAATATATTGTGTTCAGTGATAGGTCCATACTTATAAATATTAAGCATTATCATGTCTAATACTTAGTAATAAATAAGCTTTTAATATATATTTGATGATACTATAATATACCTATTAAGCGCTTACCGTTGGATTACGATTTGAGTTTTTATGTATTAAATTGTCCAGCTACAAATACGTACCTCCTCCGGCGCACATTCGATTTCTGCTTAACTTAAAACACAGCAACAGATATTATATGTGCTTCATTAAAAATTAAAAAACTAAGTCAATATCATCCAAAGTCGCAACCAACTAATAAAGACATTCCGTAGTCCGCAGAGCGTAGAACTCAACTCAATAGGAAAAATGTTTTATAAATTTTTAGGAATTTCATCCTTAGTACAATATTATGCAGTTTATTAAAATTCAATTCTATATTCAATGCAGTACAAATATGTACCTTTGCAATCCCCATTTTCTGAGTATACAATTGTTATTTTGGTGAGTAATTATTAGCACCAAAATGTATCATGTCTCTGCTACAACATTTCCAAAATCTAATTTTATTACTTAAATGATCAATTTATTTCCAGAGTGTACGCTTTAGTAGTTGTGCAGTTTGCACTCAATTATAAGGCGATCATTTAGCTCTCAATATGAAATTGTATAAACAATATGTTATCATAATTAAATTGGCAAAACAATCTTCAGACACTTCTAAGTAAGAATTTTCATATATAATGCAATGTAGGTAAGTAATGATGATGTAAGTAGTAGATCATGTCAGTAATTTCTAATATTTGAAATCACGCCCATAAATGTCCCCCTCCCCCTCTTGAATCTATGCAAGTGTAGACATAATTTATGCACAGATCTGTATTTTTATTTTTGTTCCTTAAGTTGGGCAACACTTTTGTTGCTATCTCTGTGTGTAGTTTTTTCTGTTTGTCTATTGTTTACCTGTAACGCCCTTCACATGCTTCAACTTGTGGAACAAATCAATTAGCATTTATAGGTGCATAAAAGTATAGTTATACACTTGATAAGGTTGTGTCTATAATCTACACATGTCTCACTCCACCGCAAATTCAATGGGTCATTGTGAAATCCCCTTAAATCCACAAAAAATATATTTTTAACTGTTAATATTCATCTTATAGTACTTTGTCCACTCTATATATATATATTTTTCTACTATGTGGTTGTGGTGGTGACTAGCCTCACAAAACCGTAAAATAAAGTTATGAGTTACGATAAATCTGCTGATTTGCAGGGCAGTGGTTTATTTTACATAAAATTAGCTGTAATAATATCTGTATTTGTACTTCTAATAGAAAAATTTTATTACTGCAGTATTAAAAAACCCATTAACAAACTCCATTGTTTGGCTTATACTTAATGACTTCATTGTCTTGATTATTTATCGTTTCACCTTGAAATGCATTTTATTATTTTGATGCTTTGAGAGCTCTTTTGCATTTTTAAAAATCCGTTCCCTTCGAACGCCTTCTCACGAATATTGTTTAGCAAATTCGAAATTCTAAAACTAAATAGTTCTTTAATGTGATTATTGGTCAGTGTATTAACTAGACACCCCAGTGTCCTTTTAAATGTGTACCTATATGTTGCAATGCAAATTGTTAAATACAAATGCTAAAGTTAGCAATGCAAGAAATAAGTTTACAGCTATTTGTGACTCTAAATTTTTTTATATTCGCATTTTCAGACAATGAAAACGTAGAGATTAAGAGTTGTGCACCAGGTAATTTTTTTAGTATTAATAAATCTCCATACCTACTACCTACCTAAAATAAGCGACACAAAATCCATGGTAAATATTTTGGTTTACACTTTTTGCAGGAGCGGGGGTTCCAATTAACAATTCCATCACAATTTTAAAATCGTCTTTTACTAACTGCACAAAATCGCCTTGTATAATAGAAAAGGCGCGCACTTACGAAGGATACGCTATGGCACGTCTTGGTATTTGGTATAACGTTAATGTGTGCTATTCATTTCCAACCTACAAAGAACACTACCGTAAAAACCGTAAAAGTTTACCCATGGGGGATCGACTTTGGTGTGCTTAAATTACTTTGTTGCTATACTGTTGATATGCCACAGTGGGGAATTTTCAATGCGGGGGGGGGGGGGACTGAATCGGTTATTACCGGCATTTTAAGTATTTCATGTCCAATGTCCAATACCGTATTTAAAAATCTAAAATTTAAAAGTGCAGGTTGTCTCACAACTATTTGCTTCATATAGTGAACAAAACAAAATCGAAACTAGACGATATGCCCTGTCCCCTTTTCGCTTCTAATAATTTGTAATCGAGCTGAGGCAAATGATTCTGAGACATCCTGTATACAGATAGCAATATGTAAATAATATGGTTTTGACACTTTTAGATTTCAATTCGACTTCTGGCAATGTGATTGATGTCCTTATATTTACAATTACAAAAAACTTTGGCGCGGTACAGATAGCTAGAGAGGAGTTGTGCCAACACTTTAAGTGACAGTGTGATAATATAACTATAGGAACTATAATGGAAGGAAGAGGATCCCAACAAGTTGCTGACTGGATGCCTATGCCTGTTGTAAGTGCTCTTCCATTATTTACATAAATGCACTTTCAAGGAAAACGTAATTTGTCTGTTTTTTCCGATTTATTTATACATCAAAGCAATGCAAACAATTCAGTTAGCAAATATTTGAAATTGAAAAATATAAAAAACATAAATTGAGTATGTCAAAAAACGAATAGCTAATGATAATAATGATAATTAAGACTTTGCCCATTTAAAATAAAATATTTTGCCATCCAAAGATTTTGGAAGATTAGAATTTAATACGTAGAGAAAACAGTAACTCCTTTCTTTGTAATTGCAAACGAGCTGGTCATTAATAATTATTACGAAAAATAAACTGCTGTGAACATGAGGTGTCATTTTCAGTTAAAATTTTAAAAGCTTCAATCTTTAAAAGTTGACTCTTGTTCAAAAAAGTTTCATTATTCATCATATCTAGTTTCCCTTATTGATTATATATAATATGCATTCATTTTTCTTTATTTAGTTCTCTGGAGATTTTAGATTTGTAATCCGAAAGGATACCGTGCCGCTGTTTTGTTGCGAAGTAGGCGTAATAGTAACAGACAGACCTCCAACCATGAAAGAAACAATGGATAGGGTAAGTGGTCTTGGAGGATTTGGAGGCTTTGTTTCAGGATAACTCACAGCTAGAATTTCAGTCCGACAACACCTAAAATTTTGTGCTTACTTGGACTAAAGTCATCCCGCTAGCTGAATTTCATTTTTATTCTATTCGCTCCGGTGAACTGCAATTTTTCCCCGAAAAGCCTTCTAGTCACCCTTAATTAATAAATAAATGGTTGTAATAATATCTGTGTTTGTACTTCTAATACAAAAGTTTTATTACTGCAGTATTAAAAAACCCATTAATAAACTCTACTGTTGGGCATATACTTAATGACTTGATTGTCTTGATTATTGATCGTTTCACCTTGAAATGCAATTTATTATTTTGATGCTTTGAGAGCTCTGTTGCATTTTTAAAAAATCGTTCCCTTCGAACGCCTTCTCACGAATATTATTTAGCAAATTCGAAATTCTAAAACTAAATAGTTCTTTCATGTGACTGTTAGGTCAGTGTATTAACTATAGACACCACAGTATATTTTAAATGTGTATGTTGCAATGCAAATTGTTAAATACAAATGTTAAAGTTAGCAATGCAAGAAATAAGTTTACAGCTATTTGTGACTCTAAATTTTTTTATATTCGCATTCTCAGACAGTGAAAACTTAGAGCTTAAGCGTTGTGAACCAGGTAATTTTTTAGTATTAATAAATCTCCATACGCCTACTAACTACTTACCTAAAATAATCAACAAAAAAATTATTGTATAGGTAAATGTTTCGGTTTATACGTTTTTGCAGGAGAGGGGGTTCCAGTTAACAATTCCATCACAATATTAAAATTGACTTTTACTAACTGCACAAAATCACCGTGTATAATAGAAAAGGCGCGCACTTACGAAGCATACGCTATGGCACGCCTTGGTATAACGTTAATGTGTGCATTTCCTATTTCCAACCTACAAAGAACACTACCGTAAAAAGCGGATGTGACATTATACACCGCAAAAACAACCACACCGCGGACGCCTTTGGAGTATAGCCCCTTTTTTGAAAAACAAACAATGAGATTTGACTATTTTTAATTAGCTTAGGTTTTAAAAATTCGAAAAACGACTATTTTCCCAAAAATACAAATTCGCGATGTCGCGGTGTGGTGTTTTTCGCGGTGTATAATGTCATATCTCGTAAAAACCGACAGTTTATCCATGGGGGATCGATGTTGGTGTGCTTATGTATGTTATATGGAGGCGAACTTGAGCACACAGGTGATTGTTCAGCGCGCAGACCACTAATTTAAGCACACCACATGGTGTGCTTAAATTACTCTGTTGATATACTGTATAGCTATAGGGTTATATACCCACAGTGGGGAATTATTTTTTGATGTGGGAAACTGAATCGGTTTTTACGGCATTTTAAATATTTTATGTCCAATACCATATTTGAAAATCTAAAATTTAAAAGTGCAGGTTGTCTCACAACTATTTGCTTCATATAGTGAACAAAATATAAAATAGACGATATGCCCTGTCCCTTTTTGGCTGCCTACATAAAACTCACAGTTGTCCCTCAGTAGAAACGAAAAGAGAGACAGGGCATATCGTCTATTGTCTTTACGTAAAACTATTTTACCATAATAGCAGAATTACCGAGTTTTAAAATATCCCTATTTTCTCAGAGCGCATTATTGCAAACTGTTAGATGCGCATTCAATTACATTACCGATTTCACAGTAAATATCCAGGAATCAACTACGATTTTTTTTTATTGTGAAAATGGAAACATTGTTTTCCTGAAATATTTTGACACTTACACTTTTATTGACTGGGAAACTGATTGCAAGGTAACACCAGCTGATGAATGGATATACTTTCATTTAAAATCGGGAAACGTATGGAAAGCTGGATGTTTTCTAGGTGTTTCTCCGACATTCAAATTTTGATTCACTAACTTAACTTGACAATTCACTAGAGTAAAGATCTCTATTATTGTGCTGTGTGCTGCCGTAGATATTGTCCTGAAGCTCTTTAAATAAACCGTGGTAAACGTTGTAAAAAAGGAGCTTGTCAATAGTGATAATCATTGTTATAATCATTGAGAAAATTATCGATAAACATTAATTGTGACAGTTATTGATAATCACCGTGATCACCATTGATAATTATTGATCATCATTGTGATCATCATTGATACTCATTGACAGACGGACAGACAGACAAAACAGTCACAAAAGATTTGAAAATTTTGAGAAAAAAATTATATAGACAACAATTGTTTAGGAAGTTGAGATTGGTGTAAATCCGGTCTTTCTTCAAAACTTCGAAAAACATTTGTAGGGCAAAATGGTCAAATTCGTTGATTTCCTTATCATTAATGTATATTTCAAATTGACCTCGATAACCCGTTGACCGATTGACCCCATTTTTGCATAGAGTCAACGGAGGAACCTTAATAGACTACCCTGAAAATTTGAAGTCGATATCGCAAACCATTTTTGAGTTACACCCCAAGCAGACGAACAGACAGACAGATGGAACAAAATCACAAATGAGACAAGCTCCTTAATAGCATGAAATTGAGCTGAGGCAAATGATTCTGAGACATCCTATAATCCTGTATACAGATAGCATAGCAATAGGTAAATATAAATTAATATGGTTTTGACACTTTTAGATTTCAATTCGACTTCTGTCAATGTGATTGATATCCTTGTATTTACAATGACAAAAAACTTTGGCCCTGTACAGATAATTAAAGAAGAGTTGTGTCAACACTTTAAGGGACAGTGTGATAATATAACTATAGGAACTATAATGGAAGGAAAATTTTCACAACAGATTTCTGACTTGATGCCTGTTGTAAGTGCTCTTTTGTGTATTTACATTGTGCATAGCATAAGGAAAACGTAATTCGTCTTTGTTTTCCCCGATTTATTATGTATCGTCAGATGCATATTCAGAAGAGCAATGCTGTCTGGAAGTGTGTGTGTGTGTACGTGTGTGTAAGTGTATAAGTCTGCGCTCTAACTTTTGAACGCGTCAACTTTTTTGAATTCTGAAAACAGGATTCGAAAGAGGAGGTAAAAAGTAACATCCGAGATGTTTTTCAGCCAAATCGGCCACACCCCCATGGAGTTCTGGCCACACCCACTTATTTTTTAAATAGAAACGTATGGCAAGTGTCATATCGTTTTAAAGGTGTTGATGTAAGGACTTCAAATATGAATCTCAATTTACCCCAAACTTGGGGCAATGTGAGAATTTGTGAGAATTTAGTAATAAATGCCTCTACTTTGCCATTTAAACCATTTTCATCACCAAACCCGGTAGTTTGAAGAAACATTTAATATTTTTGTGATTACGACGATACATGAGGACATCCGTTTGCACCGGTTTATTTATACATCAAAGCAGAGCAAACAATTAAGTTCGCAAATATTTGAAATTGAGTTTGAAAAATAATTAGCCAAAAAACTAATAGCTAATGATAATAATGATAATTAAAACATTTATTTTGCAATCCATAACTTATTGACTATCCAGTATTTTTAATCTTTACACGGCGATCAATAATTAATATACGATATTTAGCAGATTCTAAAAAATGTTTTCTTTCTGATAAAGACTTCGGAAGATTAGAATTTAATACTGTAGAGAAAACAGTAACTCCTTGATTCATAAGTGCAAACGAGCTGGTCATTAAGAATTATTACGAAAAATAAACTGTTGTGAACATGCAGTATCATTTTCAGTTAAAAATTTAAAAGCTTCAACTTTTGACTTTCAACTTTTAAAAGTTGAATCTTATTCAATAAAGTTTCATTATTCATCATGTACCAAGTTTCACTTATTGATGATTGGTTATTTTTCTTCATTTAGTTCGCCGGAGATTTTAGATTTGTAATCCGAAAGGACACTGTGCCGCTGTTTTGTTGCGAAGTAAGCATGATAGTAACAGACAGACCTCCAACCATGAAAGAAACAATGGATAGGGTAAGTGGTCTTGGAGGATTTGGAGGCTTTATTCCAGGATAGCTCACAGCTAGAATTTCAGTCCGACAACACGCCTAAACTTTTGTGCTTACTTGGACTAAAGTCATTCCGCTAGCTGAATTCTAACACCGGATCATATAATATTTTAAGATGAATGTTAATTTTTATACAAACTTACCTATTCGTCTACATAAGTGATTACAAATTAAAATATTATTTTATTATTGTGAATTTTAGTGTATTGTGAACAATTTTTGGTGGTTTCCATTTTTCATTACTCCTTTACAATAAACTGCAAAAAAGAGTTTCAAAATTAATTGCACACATCTGGAGAATGAATGAATGTGTTCAAACTATGTTTAGGTACTTTATTTTTATTTATGCTGATTATATATAAAATATGTAAATCTGCGAAATCTCCAAAAGCAAGCGTTATGAGTTTATGAGTATATGATTTGCAAAGGTAGTAAAAGAAAATATTGGTAATAAGACAACGGTGAAATCTAATTTTATTTTTTTCCCAATGCCCATTAATTACTCAAGTTTATTACGAATTATTTTAAACTGAACTAATTAACATGTTTTGTTGAAGGTAGATCATTTGTTTCCAACGACATAGCATTTGTCTGCATTTTCTTTAGCAGACAATACTAGCATTTGAGTAATAGATAAATCCAATTGTTGAGTTGGCTCAGTTGGAGAAATTGCTAACCAGATCTTCGTCTTTTATTTTCGTATTTCCTTCGAACAGACCATGAATGCAGTTAAAAAACCTACCAATTCCAATACGAATTTGTTGTAGAAAAATGCGCCTAATTTCCCAAAGAAAAGTTGAAATTAAAACGACAAACAAAACGGAATAAATGAGAAAAATTGTGCCAATGTTAGAATTAGTAAAATTCAATGGACGAGGTCCGTCTGCTTCTAAACAGTGTCTACAGATGGTAAAGTTGACCACCCTTTCGTACTCCATCCACTTTTCAAGCAATCCAGATTGAGATAATGAGTGCAATCTTGTTTGGTAAATATAGTCAAGAAAAAAAGTTGACATTGATGATTCAATGGAAAAGGTAGAAAAGACATAATGCATTGGGTCATCTTCGTCACCATCTCCTAGATGTAATTTCCTCTTCGGATGAATATTTTCCTCACCACGCCCACCCCAGTGAGAATCATTGAGAAAACGATGAAGTCTACTTTTTCTATCCATGAAAACTGAATTGTCGCATTTGGAAATCCATTGTTGGGAGTTTCGTCGGGAAATTCCGGAGGGAAGTCCAGTTTGTCGACAATTGCCAACACCTTACTTCTTGTACTTTCTGAAATGTCCCTGTATCTGTAGGCATGCATACGTTTAGTAATATTTTTCCATTGCTCGGCATCAATAACGAAGAACTGAATTTTACATTGGTGTAATCGCATACATAGTTTTAGAGCTTTCTGGCGTATTTCTTTTGTTGTGTTATCAAAGGCAAGTCCATTTGCCTCGTAATCTTCAACTAATTTCGTACGTGTACGGTAAGGCAAGGAATCCATATTGTCAATCCAAGTATCATCCAATGTAATATTTAAGACCTTGTTGAAGTGGTAGTACTTCATTATGTACTCTGACTTTTTGGGATTCGACATGTGAAAAGGATCATAAAACAATGTATCTTTTAACTGGCTGAAAATTATGAGATCTTTAGTGGCTGCCAGATCTTCAAAAGTCTGAATATTCCTTACTGGTCTCGGTTCGACAAGATCCGTGACAATTACTCCACTGTAGCAATTCGTAAGAACAATGAATCCAAGGAGAAACGGGCCGATTGACAATTTAATCCAGGAAATCTTTTCTAAACGACCGGACAACGTGTAACTGGCATGGCACCGAGGATGTAGGCGTAGCAAAGGTAGATAAATGGGAATGAATCCCTCTCTTTTAAAAAACAGAACAAAATGCAAAAAGGATGCGACTCCAAAAACAGCCAAGAAAATTGCAATCCAAGATGACCTTTGGAAAGGTTTTAGGTACCCTGCGAATGAAAGGCTTTCGTCTTCAAGAACAACACAGGAAATAAAGTTGTATTTCTCAACGCCTGTGACAATTTGGTTGTAATGCGAATATTGTATATGTTTCCCGTAGTATACTCGAATCATTCCGTAGCTGAAACTTGGTTTCACACAAAATGTTCCTATTGTTGAATTCTTGAATTAGGGGAATCGTGTAGAATCATGGACATCAATGTTACAGCTAATTCGAAATCATTGTTTTTAAATGCATTTAGGAAATATTCTTTTGAACTACGGCGGGCACGTAGCCTTGAGGAATCTTCAGGTCTGTTATTATCATTAATGAAGTAAAACACGCCGTAGCTAAAACTGTTCTTTTTAACTATCGCCCTGGCTTTTGATTTCAATTCTAATTTGTTTCTACTTGAAAGACCATTCCCCAAATACACCAAGGTATCAGTATTATGCCTACGGTGGCAATTTGCGCAAATAAAGTAAACATTATCATCCTCATTTTCCAAGGACTGTACCAGAAATAATTGTTCTGAAAAGTCAATATGTAGAACCGCTAATCTTTTCAAGAATGCATGTTGATCGTTGTGATCCTCAGTTATATTTTTATTGAGAAGCAGATAAACTGTAGGGAAGTTGACGTAATAGATTAACAAATGCTCCCGTTGTACAGTCTGTTTTCCAATTGTGGTAGGGAAAAATGCTTAAGTGCGATATGAATAAAGAGAATATTTCTACATTAATTTCATTCTTGAGATTTAAATCAACCGATACATAAGCTACACAATTAAATCTGTACAGTGAATTGAGTGGAGTTAGCTTGCCATACATTATGGTAATGCCATCATAACAAATAAATGTCCATCGCCGATTACCATCTTTACAATTGTGCTTCAAAAGGTACGCTTCCATTATTATATCAATTCTTGTAAGAGCAATTGGAATTTTAATGTATGGCAATTCCTCTAGCAGATTGGAAGCCACTGTATTGTCTTCTTGTTCGTAAAACATCACATTAATATAACAATCCGCTTCAGCCATGAGAATCCGTTGAAGTTTTGTTGTCCCATCATTAGTATCAATCAATATAATGATGACCAAACTGAACAATATAATTTTTTCTTTGATTCTAGCCATTTTGCTCCTCTTGTACAAGTATTTAATGTTCTGTGGTATTAGCGGTGTTTCTAACGTGTCATTTTCAATTTTTCGTCACAAACATTCCTTCCAATGTTGTATAGAGATAAGAGATAAATTGTAAATTGTTTTATTAAATTAAATTGTTTTATTTAATGCGCAAAATTTACTAATACTTTTCTGTGATATTTTGACAAGATATGTAGTATCTAGCAATGGTAACACTTTACTGCTTATTTAACATTGTAACTTGGCATGCCATTTTGTGATCTGAGTATTTCATTTTTGAAATCAGTTCTATGTGTTCGGTTTACCGAAAGACAATTGCGTTTCCAATATTCATTTACCTATGCATTATACTCAGTACTATAACAACAACAAGCTGCTCGCATAGCCACCAATGTTACAAACATTGTGGGGACACAAGACCTTGCTATTGTCATGCTACTCTGAATCAATATGGACATTTAAATTATTTAAGTAGGCCAGGTAATCATTAGACACAAAAGCGAATTACATACTAATTACTTTATTATATTTTTGTGAGATAAATTGTTTTTCCTTGAAATACTAGTTGTGGATTTTTCATGCTTATAATTCTCTTGGCAATGATCTGTGATGAACAATTAAGGACAGAATATTATGCAGTACAGATAGTATCATTAATTTATTGGCAATATAATTACAATTATTTCCAGCACGCTTTGCGTTATCTCAGAATGCTAGTAAAAGTATTGGTTGTTATCACAATTTGTTAATTTAAAAACTGTAATTAATAATATATATCTGTATAAACTGTAATTTAATTTAATTACATAAAATATATTACATGATAATAGTCTATACTAACGCTATACTCTCAGCCAATCGGACATTGTATCACTTGAGAGATAGTTTGATTGAATTTAATGTTCTATATACCTACATATTATGTAGTTGTAATATTGAGATACCAACATGTATATAGACAGTTGTCGGTGTACAGTTCCCAATCGACAATCACCAAGCAGCCGGTTTATAGCAACTAATGTCACGAACATTATAGGACGACTCAAGAACTTCTCTACCATCGACAAGATACGTTTAAAATATTAATTAATTGTTGACATTAGAATGAGAAGGCCAAGTACAGAAGTCCGTGCATTATTAAAGATATGAATATCAGCCAATATGTGTGATCGATCTTCCAATGTCCAGATAAAGGTCAAAATGGGGAGGGGAAACTATAAATACCTTAATAAGAGGATGATTAGTATGGTATTGCCCGAGACTGAAACTGTAATTATAATTTAATATTTTTAGCTACAGACAGCACTCATACCATTGAGCCCTTTGCGAAATAATAGCATTATTATTAAGTACCTTATAATATATCCTAACTGCCTTACTGACCCAGTTCTTCCATGTTGAGTTTTGTTCGCAATTTATTGTGGAAATGTTTTGACGTATTTAATTGGGATATTTCAACGATAATCATACTAATTAACTAATGATGTTTGTTCTGTGGTTATATTGTACTCTATCGATATGTATTATCAGTACCTAGTACCTACCTACACTCATTTCTTACAATATTACCACAATATTATGCTCCTTTTCCCTCGTCCTGTTTATCACCGATAGTTTGGGTAACACCTCTCCTTCCGATTTCTTCCATTTTTCCCACAAGTACAACTTAATATTATTCTTGTAATGCAGTACACTAATCTGGTTTGCTTTATTCTAATGGTACCTGTTGAAATAATAGAACCAGCGTCTAGCTTAGGTAGGTGTTTGATGTACTTCCGTGTATATCATACTACATATTATGCATAACGCCCTCGCTTTCGCACTAAATGAGAAAAAAATACTACGTGTGAGCATTTTCCAATTTTATTGCAAATGATAATAATTAATGAACAAGCGATATATAAATAATGTAAAATAGGTAACTAGTCAATTAGGTACATATATTTGCATTTCTATCAAATATTATAGCCAATTAAAATGCAAACTGCAATAGTTCAGCTGCCTATGTAATTTGCTAAGATTTACGCATTCTAAATTTGGCATAGTAGGAATAAAGTCAATTCCAGCCATTCTGCGGATATAGGTAATTTCACGATTTAATCTTCACATTACGACAAAATATTAGCATACACATTTCTACTGATGTAACACAACAAACCACATCTGCAATTTTAAAATACAGCACACCGCAGTAGTAAATCAAAAAGGTAGAGTTTGGTGTTTAGATTGACCGTTGCAAACATAAAATGGGTCCATTGCCTTCTGAAACATTGTCGGAAGAATCTTCAACTATTTATACAGATTCTGCAAAATTAATTTGCGAAAATGGTGAGCAAACTGTCTTAATAAATGACGATAGTGATTTAGTTTACAAGAGGTTAATAGAAGAAGCTCCTTTCCTACCTGGAGATTGTAATGTTCCAATATTGCCAAAAGATATACCGTGGATTAAGCCACAATTGCTGAAGGAAGGGAGACAGTTTGTGCAAGATAATTATTTTTCCATAATTTTAAGTTTCATTTTAGCCTCGTTTTCGGTACTAGGAGTGAAACCAATATGCCAACTGTTTTTGAGATCACAAAAGCTACATAAAACTAGCGAATTGTCATTTCTAAAACTACTGTCTTCAATGAATCGCGTAGTGATATGGTTCGAAGATGATATTCTGTCTCAAAATTCAAATGCCTACAAAAACCTTGAAGTTGTGAGAATAATGCACAAAGCAGCCGTAAATTGGAAAAGCAAAGGAAAAATTCTGCCTACATTGGAGGAGACAGAAATCAATGAGGAAACTGAAATAGTGATGAACGCTATTCTCAGAGATTTGGAATTTGTGGATACGAGTGAAGCTCCACTTCATTTGCTAAATTGGGACCCTGTGCTGGAGTTCAGTCAATTTGGAAACACAATTTTGTTATGGGCGTCTTTCGTTTTTCCGCAACTGTTAGCAAAAGGTATAGGAATAAGTGATATGCGATTCTTTGTTGGATTTCAACACTCATGGGCAGTTCTTGG
>JAQFYC010004478.1:0-17035 GCA_034694165.1 Tomocerus mixtus | reverse complement strand
CATGTGCATTTTTTTGGCTTAAAAAGTAGGCTTGAAATAATAATTCCCCTGGGATACTATTTCGTAAATTACGGTAATACATAATCATGTCCCTACATAAAGACATGATTATGGGGTAATTATTAGCCCTAATTTGCAAATATGAGACAGATCCATATGGATTCAAAATTGTCCGTACTCGTGCATATCTAGGTATCCTGAAATATATCTCATTGTCTCATCGTATCTTGTATTCTGATAGGAAAAGATACATACTGCGACCACATTCTACGACAGTTTAAATCTGAATGAAGAGAAATGTTCTGTCCGAGCGAACCGAGGAAACTAATTTTGTCAAAAAACTAACACGTAGATATGATGGAACAAAGTTTTTGTTTACTTTGTGACAAAGACTGTCAAAGTGATCAAAGCATAGCAGAAATAGATCAAAGTAAGAGTTTAGTGGAAAAGACCATTAAATGTTTCAAAATAAATTCAAGTACTCGTGAATCATTGGATTTGGAAAATAAGCCTCGTGATGGACCTGTTTTTTGCGGTGATTGTGGTCAGAATATTTACAATTGGGATGAGCTCAATTCAAATCTTAGGACAATCGAAGAAAAGATACAATCCCCTATTCTCACACTCAAATTTTTATTACTCAAGTCAGAATTTTGCGGCACAAACTCTAAATACGTCATAAAATTTGATGCAGCAGCTGACTCTTTCAGAAAAGCAGCTGTAGGAAGTAAGGAATAACATATAAATGCCAAACAAACTGATCTATCCTCTTAGTTTAAAAAGTAAAAAACAGTAAACAATGGAAATATTAATAAAATGTTAACAATTATATTGTTGATTGTATACAATTGTTTTCTAGTCATATTGGGGAAATCGGATGACTGCTTGCTGAAAACGTGGAAAGATAATGTCGCAGCTGATTTTCCAGTTTTAAGAGACAAGTAATAATATAATTATCCAATATAATTTTTACTAAATATTATGTATAAACTCATGGGATAGTCTCATAATAATCTACTCATATTCTTCAACTTTCCAGGGAGCTAGCAAAAACAGTTTTTGTTTCAAATTTAAAATTACCTGGTAGCACCAACCCGAAAACTCTTCTTATAAATCAAGCAATTATAAAGATGAAGCGCAATAAAACTGATGTTCCAGAGCAGCACACGTCCTGTAAGTATGGAACAGTATTTCTATTAACATAGTACCTATTCATTTAGGCTAATAATAAATTACATTAAAAATTAACGTAAAAAGTACAGCAAACATCTCGCTTTTCACAATCTGGTTTTAATGATTAGGTGTATAGGTTATTTACTATCATACTTATCTTAGATGGCTAAAAATTGAATTATTTTCATTTGTAGCAGGCGTTGACGGAAAGTACCATTGTCGTTTATGTGCGGTAGTGCTGAGGACGAAGTATAACGCCATCCGACACGTGGAGCGTGTGCACATGAAGCACAAATGTTTCGGATGTAAATATTGCAAATTGACATTCTCCGACAAAACGAAGAGCTTTAGACACATAATGAATAAGCACAAGGAAATCATTCAAAAAAGTGTGTCTAAAGTTAAAAGAATTGGAAAATTATGTATTATTTGTTATAAGGCATTAAGAAAAACTAATTACTTTCTATCGGAAAGTGATTTACTTTTGTTATTATCTTTATTTAATGGTGGAATCTCCAAAAATAGTTTCTCCCAGGTAAAAAACCCTTATTCCACCAGTGCTAAACTAAAATCTTGTCTCGACTGTAATTTAACTATCTCCGAATTGAGGAAATTAAGGGACGAAGGTCAGATAACTCAAAACAATACGGTTGACATCTCTACGAAACTGAAAATCAAAATTCTACTTTCGCTTTCACAAAAGAAACCCTTTCAGTGCAAAGCTGAGATTGGTGAAAATTATAAAGTTACTAACTCCGAAGTAGTTTCTTCAATAACTGGCAAATATCATGATTTTAAGACATTAGCAACACAAGGTTTAGAATTTTTATTATATTAATATTCTTATTCCATTTTAAAATGTATATATTTCATTTTATAAGTCTGCTAATTAATTAATTGTTAATTATTTGTTACAGACTTCAATCCTAAATTAAGCATCCTAAAGATAGCCACGTAAGATAAATAGAATTGAATAGATTCAATATATTACTTAAACAGCAGCGTTGTAAAGTGTTTAATGTGGAGCTTTTTTTTAAAATTGACAATTAAATATATTTACATATAGTCCTTCAAGAAAGCCTGGCATAAGCAAGCCAAGACGATGCGGTGTTGTCCATCAGAATTCACAGTACAAATTATTGAGGGAAGGGGAACTTGTAATTCCAGATCCAGAGCTTGTCTATGCAAAATTTCCATTGACTGAGGAAGAAATCAAATTTTATTTTCGTTGTAAGTATATTTCGATTTCGAATGACGTACTTATTTTTATTTCAATGAACATCAGAGGAGTTATTTCACAAGACAATTCGTTTTATTTTGTTTTGTATTTAGATAACGGTGACAAATATCATTGTCAATTTTGCAATCGGTCGATAACATTAGCAACTACAAATACACATGTCAACAGACTACATAAAAAGATTGTCAGGTATCAATGTAATTACTGTCAAGAAGGATTCTTTCTAAAATCAGATTGTACCCTACATATTATATCAAAACACAGACAAGAAAGGAATCAGATCATTTTACCGAAAAGTGAAAACCAGCCGAAATCTAAAAGGTAGTACGAAATTAACGAACTATTTCACTATTATTGACACCTCCTAACTGTATAATTTAATGTGCAAAACTTATTAAATGTGCCAGGACCAAGGATGACGAGACTCCCCCTTTTAAGGATTTCATTGTTGAACTCTCAGACTGTAAAATCAATTATATCAAGGATGCTGTGTCTAGTAATAATTTTATATTATAGCTAAGAATACGTAATAACTTTTAATTTGTAAATAAATTAAGAATTTATGGTTTTAATTGTAATTATTTACTTTAGGAGTGACAGATGGATATAAATGCGAGATTTGCTCATTGGTATTGAAGAATCGTCAGTCAATTATTAAACATCAGTTGATGTGCCACTTAAAGGTTTTCCGATATAAATGCGCTCTTTGTGAATTCAAAACCCACAACAGGTGTAGCGTACAATACCACGTTCAAGTAGTTCACTTGAATGAGTTGAAGATTATGAATCTGGACATTGGTGGGTGTAAGAAAGAAAATGTAACAAAACCAAATGTCGTCATCAAGCGTTTGATGCGGAAAGAAAAGGGAAGAGTTACTCATCCTTCCTTACTTAAAGGAGTAACTGTTCTGAAAGCAGACGATACACTGTGTGCTAAGGTCGCTGAGGAATTTACAGGTCTTTTAATTGAACTGAATTGTTTTTTCCAAAGGTTTATTTATTGTGTTGCTTTTAATTTATTAATTATCTGCGTAACAGGCAACAATTTAACAACTCTAGTAGAAATTTTTATAGCTCGTTAATTTGTAGAATCGGAGCTCGGATACTATTGCAAACGTTGTGGTCTCCACGCAGAGTATCGAAAATTTATGCTGGATCACATCCAAAATGTTCATTTTGGAAGTAGAAGATATCAATGCTCTCAGTGCGGCAAAAAATACTTTTTCCTAGGTGCATGCCGCAAGCACATAAAATATGCTCATAGCGATTCCCATGAGGATCCTCCTGACGAGATAGTAGAGGATAAGATGTCAACGTCCAAAAATGCAAGCAACCAGTTTAGTTCAACAACAAATATTGATTTTTCAGACCAGGAATTCAATTTTACTTCTGCTATTGACGTGAGTGAACCTTTTCTTAATGACTGTACAGAGAAGAAACCCGTAGTTCAACAAGACATCAACACTTTTCAAAATACACATGAAAATGGCAGTAGAAATGAGGATTGTCAAATGCAAGGTGGAAAAAACGAACACGAAAGCAAACAAGCAGAAAAAGGACCAGGGTAGAAAACATGATTTTATTTTTCTAACGATTTCAGAAATCAGCATTCACATCCTTGTATATGTACACTTAAAATACATATTAAATTGTAATCCAATTCTACTTTTACTAATTAGATGCACAGAGGAAAAGAATCGGCCGAGTAAAAAAGATACCACAGTTTATTACCACCTTCTAAATCCAGGGGACGTGATAGAAATACCGGATGATCCATCTTTCTTCCAAGAGGCTAACAATGGATTTAAAGGTGAGCGTTTCATTTATACAAACTTTGTAGACGTAACATGCAAGCAAATATAAAATTATGTACATACATACATAATGTACTCCCTAACATTTATACACTTAGCTTAGCACATACTTTTTGTAATTAAAAATTTTTTGCAAACCAATTAATTTTAATTTTTTCAGAAGTGGCTAATGGTTTTGAATGCCTTAAATGCAGCAGAGTATTGACAGTCCGGAAAAGTTTTATAGCCCACTGGAGAAATACACACTCCAAAACAGGAGGATATCAATGCAGTGTCTGCCAAAAACACTTTTATAGCAAATTTCAGTGTGCGATGCATTTTGTTCGCATGCATACGAACCTAAGTCCTCTTGTTTGTCCAACGTGCGAAAAATCGTTCAGAAATAAAAGAAATCTGGACTATCATATGAAAACACACTCTGAAGTTAGGCAACACGAGTGTGCAGTTTGTAAAAAGAAATTTGTTACTGAGAAATCTTTGAAGTATCACTTTGCTAATGTACACACCATTTTGGGATGTTGAAACCCAATGATCAAGCTTACAAGACCACATATATGCCTGCAATGGTTCTTTTGCAATACTATTCATATACTGAACAAATATATTAGTGTTTGCTATAATTTATAGAATTAGCAAACTGTTAATTGTATATTTAGCAAAGGAGTAGAGAAACAATTATGTATCAGAGATATAATTATGTAAAACATTAAGCATACACTTAAGACTAGCGGAAAATAGGCCTAACAATTTTGCTATGAATAGTATAGGTATGAAGAAATATTTACTGTATGTTTTTGATTACTGTTCCAAATAGGACTTTGACAACAGAGCTGTGCTATTGTTGTCAAATGAGAATGTACTAAATGGTGTCGTGTTGAAACGCAGTTAGTTATTTGCTATATTAAATTTTATACTTCTATTTTCATGAAATTGTTTAAGGTATTCAAAATTACACAAAGGCACAATATACTCAATGAATAATAAACAATCAGGCACTGGCAGGGCAATTATTTTCATTTACGCGGCTTATTTCCTATTTCACTCCAGCTTCACTTCTTGTGTTATTGAAACAAATAATATTCAAGCAAATGATATACTTCACGAAAAGGGATGCTGTGGTGAAACTATAAATGGCAAACGCGTAGTGAAAAGGGGAAATTTTCATGGAAGGATCCTCGAAGGATCACTTAGGTATCACTATTGGCTATAAACGCAAATCGCGAAGTAAAATCCTCACTTCACGAAGGAAAACTGCCTTTTCCCGAAAGTATAAACTAAACGTCAGGAAGAATAGGAAGTGTTAGATATTGCCAATGATCTGGACATTACAAAAACTTTGATCAAGCGTGCCCAAGCTTTGAAAGAACATGCTAAAGACTGGAAAAGCACACCCAGGCCGAAGCTAGCCAACAAGGAGGACATTAAAACGTTTTTCAAGGCTTAAAAGCTGTTTACAAATACCAGGTAAATCAGCAGGTTTGTTAATGAAATCTTTGGCTAAAATAAAGGCTAATTATTTGATTTAAATGCATTTTAAGAACTATTTTAAAATAGGTACTCTTTAGTGTACCAAGTTATGTTGATATTTTTAATCTATTTGAAATCTTTGCTATTCTAAATAATATATTTAGATTCGTAGGAATAAGTTAGTATTCCCTGCTAATGTGTGTGTGTGTATAAAGATATGATTAGGGATTATTTATTAATTGATAATTCATTATACGGAATTTGCAAATGAGAGAAGAAACGGGTACATCCATGGATTAAAAAATTGTCCATTGATTTGTCAATTTGTGTTTCTGTGATTGAAAATAGACATCAATTTCTACCATGAAATATAATATATCATTGTCTCATCTTGTATTATTCTGATAGGAAAAGATAAATACTGCGACCACATTCTACGACAGTTTAAATCTGAATAGGTGCAAAAGAGTAATGTTCTGTCCGAATGAACCGAAGAAACTAATTTTGTCAAAAAGCTAACATATTACATGATGGAACAAAATTTTTGTTTACTTTGTAACAAAGACTGTCAAAGTGATCAAAGCATAGTAGAAATAGATCAAAGTAAGAGTTTAGTGGAAAAGACCATCAAATGTTTCAAAATAAATTCAAGTGCCCGGGAATCATTGGATTGGGAAAATAAACTTTCTGATGGACCTGTCTTTTGCTGTGATTGTGGTCGGAATATTTACAATTGGGATGAGCTCAATGCAAATCTTAGGACAACCGAAGAAAAGATGCAATCCCAAATTCTCACACTCAAACTTTTATTACTCAAGGCAGAATTTTGCGGCACTAAACCTAAATACGCAATAAAATTTGATGCGGCAGCTGACTCTTTCAGAAAAGCAGCTGTAAGAAGTAAGGAATAACATATATAAATGCCAAACAAACTGATCTATCCTCTTAGTTTAAAAAGTAAAAAAACAGTAAACAATGGAAATATAAATAAAACGTTAACAATTATATGGGAGTTGGTGTTTACCCGGCACCCGGCAATTGCCTACTGTTTGCCCGGCACCCGGCAATGGCTCACCGTATATTAATATCGCAAAAAATAAACCTTAGTTACCACTGCAAGATTTGCACCATTGTATTATTTTCCCTTTTCTATTATTATCCCTATACATTTACTTATATTAATAATTAGGCTAGTTTCTCCCCCAGAGGGTCGGCAAAGCTGACCATCACGCCATATATTAATATCGGAAATTCATTTGCATTGTTGGGTGCGGTGAACCATTGTCGGGTAAACAGTAGCCTATTGCTGGGTGCGGTGAACCGTAGCCGGGTGCCGGGTAAACCGTTGCCGGGTGCCCGGTAAACACGACTTCCCCAATTATATTGTATACAATTGCTTTCTAGTCATATTGGGGAAATCGGATGACTTCTTGCAGAAAACGTGGAAAGATAATGTCTCAGCTGATTTTCCAGTTTTAAGAGAAAAGTAATAATATATCATATTATCCAATATCCTTTTTACTAAATATAATGTATAAACTCTTGGGACATTCTCATAATAATCTTAATTTCCAGGGAGCTGGCAAAAACAGCTAGTGTTGCAAATTTAAAATTACCTGTTAGTGTCCAGCCAAAAGCGTTTCTTATAAATCAAGCAATTATAAAGATGAAACGCAAGAAAACTGAGGATCTAGAGAAGTACATATACTGTAAATATGGAACTTGGAACATTTCTTTTGACATATTTATGCATATTCATTTAAGGCTAACAATAAATTACATTAACTCAAAAAGTGCAGCAAACATTTCGCTTTCCACTAGTTTCCACAATCTGGTTGTAGTGATTATGTGTATCGGTAATTTACTATCATATATTTATCTTAGATGCCTAAAAATTGAATTGTTTTTTGTTGTAGCAGGCGTTGACGGAAAGTACCATTGTCGTTTATGTCCAGTAGTGCTGAAGAGAAAACCTTGCGCTATCCGACACGTGAAAAATGTACACATGAAACTTAAATGTTTCAGTTGTAAATATTGCAAATTGACATTCTGCGACAAAACGAAGTGTTTTAAACACATAATGAATGATCACAAGGATATAATTCGAAAAAGTATGTCTAAAGTTAAAAGAATTGGAAAATTCTGTGCTATATGTTGTAAGACATTGAGAAAAACTAGTTTCTTTCGATCGGAAAGAGATTTACTTCTGTTATTATTTTTATTTAATGGGGGATTCTCCGACAATAGTTTCCCCAATGTGGAAGACCCTTTATCGACCCGGGCTAAACTAAGGTTTTGTCCCGACTGTAATTTAACTATCTCTGAATTGAATAAATTAAGGGACGAAGGTCAGATAACCCAAAACAAAGCAAATGATGTCTCTACAAAATTGAAAATCAAAATACTACTTTCGCTTTCACAAGAGAAACCCTTTCAATGCAAAGTTGAGATTGATGAAAATTATAAAGTTACTAACTCAGATACAGCTTCTTCAATAACAACTGGCAAATATCAAGAGTTTAAAACATTAGCAACACAAGGTTTAGAATTTTTCTTGTATTAGTAATATTATTCCATTTTAAAATTTACATATTTCATTTTATAATTATGCTCTATTAAGAATGTTAATTATTTGTTACAGACTTCAATCCTAAATTAATCATCCTAAAGATAGCCACGTAAGACATAATATTGTGAATAAATTCAATATATTGCTTACTTAAACAGCGTTGTGAAGTATTTGTAATGTGGAGCTTCTTTTGTACAACTATATTGCCAATTAAATATATTTACTAAATGTACTTCCCACATATTTATATGTAGTCCTTCAAGAAAGCCTGAAACACGTAAGCGAAAACCGAGCAGTGTTGTCCATCAGAATTCACACTACAAACTATTGAGGGAAGGGGAAATTGTAATTCCAGATCCAGAGCGTGTCAATGCAAAATTTCCATTGACTGATGAAGAGTTCAAATTCTATTTTCGTCGTGAGTACATTTTAAATGACGTATTTATTTCAATGAACATCAAATGAAAGTTATTTCTCAAGACAATTCATTTTATTTTGTCGTTTAGATAACGGTGAAAAATATCATTGTCAGGTATGCAATCGCTTGCTAACATTGGAAAGTACAACAACACATGTCAACAGTCAACATAAAAAGATTGTCAGATATCAATGTAATTACTGCAAAGAAGGATTCTTTCGAAAACCAGATTGTGCCCGACATAGTATATCAAAACACAGACAAGAAAGGAATCAGACCATTTTACCGAAAGGCGAAGGCCAACCGAAATCTGAAAGGTAGTATAAAATTAACGGAAACGGTTATTGACACCTCTTAACTATATAATTTTATGTGCAATATTAAATGTTCCAGGACCAAGGATGACGAGTCTCCCTCTTTTAAGGATTTCATTGTTGAACTCTCAGACTGTAAAATCAATTATATCAAGGAAGCTGTGTCTAGTAATAATTTTTATATTATAGCTGAAAGTGCGTTGTAACTTTTTATTTGTATTTAAGAATTTAGTTTTAATTGTAATTATTTACTTTAGGAGTGGCAGATGGATATAAATGCGAGATTTGCTCATTGATATTGAAGAATCGTCATTCAATTATTAAGCATCAGTTGATGTGCCACTTGAAGGTTTTCCGCTATAAATGCGCTCTTTGTGAATTCAAAACCTACAGCAGATGTAGCGTACAATACCACGTTCAAGTAGTTCACTTGAATGAGTTGAAGATTATGAATCTGGACATTGGTGGGTGTAAGAAAGAAAATGTAACAAAACCAAATATCGTCATCAAGCGCTTGCTGCGGAAAGAAAAGGGAAGAGTAACTCCTCCGTCCTTGCTTAAAGGAGTAACTGTTCTGAAAATTGACGATACACTGGGTGCGAAGGTCGCTGAAGAATATACAGGTCTCTTGATTGAACTGAATTGGCTTTTTTTCCAAAAATTTATTGTGTTAAATTGCGTGTAATTTATTAATTATCTGTATAACCAGTAAGAATTTTACTAACTGCTTAATTTCTAGAATCGGAACTCGGATTCTCTTGCAAACGTTGTGGTCTCCACACAGAAAATCGAAAAAGTATGCTGAATCATGTCGAAAATATTCATTTTGGAAGTAGAAGATTTCAATGCTCTCAGTGCGGCAAAAAATACTTTATTCTAGGTGCATGTCGCAAGCACATACAATATGCTCATAAGGAATCCCATGTGGATCCTCCTGTCGGGATAGAAGGCGATAAAATGTCAGCGTCCAAAAATACAAGCAACGATGATACCTTCCAGTTTAGTTCAACAACAAATATTGACTTTTCGGATCAGGAATTTAATTTTACTTCCGCTATTGACGTGAGTGAACCTTTCCTAAGCGACGGTATTGAAAAGAAACCAATTGTCCAGCAAAACGTCAACAATTTTCAAAATACACATGAAAATGGCAGCATAAATGAGGATTTTCAAATGCCACGTGGAAATAACAACCAAGAAAGGAAACACGCAGAAAAAGGAACCAAGTACATATTAACATTATTTTATTTTGTTAATAATTAAAAACATTTTTAAAAATCAATATTTACATTCGTATATACTCAAAATATGTATAGTACATATACATATCTAATCTACTTTTGCTAATTAGGTGCTGCGAGGAAAAGAATCGGTCGAATAATAAAGATGATACCACACTTTATTACCGTCTTCTCAATCCAGGGGACATAGTAGAAATACCCGATGATGCATCCTTCATCCTAGAGGCTGAGAATGGATTCAAAAGTGAGTTTCTTTATACAAAACTTTCAGAATTTATTGCATTTCGACAATAAACGATTTAATTTTTTTAGAATACACTTTGTTTCAATATTGTAAAAGTAATATTTCAATATAAAATTATTTACATGCTTTTAGAGGTGCGCCTCCCTTACATTTTGTACAAACTTAGCCCATAATTTTTGTGATTGAAAATGTTTTGCAACCAATTAAATTAAATTTTTTCAGAATTGGACAACGGTTTTGAATGCCTTAAATGCAGCAGAGTTCTGAAAATCCGGAAGAGTTTTATAGCCCACTGGAGAAGTATACACGCCAAAACAGGAGGATATCAATGCAGCGTTTGTCAAAAACACTTTTACAACAAATTTCAAAGTGCGATGCATTTTGTTCACAGCCATACGAAACTACGTCCGCTTGTTTGTCCAACGTGCGAAAAATCCTTCAGGGTAAAAAGCACTCTGGACTATCATATGAAAACGCACTCTGAAATTAGGCAACATGAGTGCTCAGTTTGTAAAAAGAAATTTGTTACTGAGAAATCTTTGACGTGTCACTTTGATAATGTACACACCATTTTGGGATGTTGAAACCCAATGATCAAGCTTAAAAGACCACATATATGCCTGCAGTAGTGGTTCTTTTGCAACACTATTCATATACTGAACAAATATATTAGAGTTTGATATAATTTATAGAATTAGCAAAGTGTTAATTGTCTATTTAGTAAAGGAGTAGAAAAACAATTATGTATCAGAGATATAATTATTTAAAACATTAAGCATTCACTTAAAATACTAGCGGAAAATGGGCCCAACAATTTTGCTATGAATATAGGTATGATGAAATATTTACTGTAAGTTTTTGATTACTGTTCCAAATAGGACTTTGACAACGACAACAGCTGTGCTATTGTTGTCAAAGGAGAATGCCAGTTATGTTGTACATTAGCCGAAGAAAGTATGTGAGGACGAAATACTGACCAATAAACGCAGAATATAAGCAGAGAAAATACGAAAAAATGTTAACTGTCTTCTTCTTTCATAGCCATATCAGAATATAATGGCGGTTTGTTTGGTTTGTTTTGTTTGTGAGTACTGTATTGTCGGTTACAAGGCGTTATTTATCGGATAAGGAATGGATAGTGGAGTTAGATAGCTCATAGAATTCTGCACAAGAAATATATTTATGTCCCAATACCTAAAGTGACCCCCTGATTTTATAAAAAATAAAGAAAAAAATATCTTATTTATTTTTAGGATGCACCTATAATATATAGGAATAATGCACCACCCTGGCATTTGTTAGGCAAAAAATGAATCTCCAAACAATAATTCACCACGGCCAAAATAATTCACCATGCACCATATCTATATTTTACTATGGATATTCATATGATAATATATATTAGCTGGAAATCTTATTTTATCTAAATCTAAACTTAAGTTGAACCCATGCTTATGGACGTGGACGTGGATAACCTGAAAGCGAGATATTAATGTCCTCTGATGATTATACTTAAGTACCCAACTACTTACCATAACAATCTTTTTTGAACTATAGACAAATGACATAAAAATAGTTTAGCAATTTAAGTTTGTGCTCCAATTTATAATATATCTGTAATTCACCATGGACAATATAATTCATCATGTGGTAAATTATTGCGACTATTTCTCAAAAAAACTTTCACGAAACAATAATTCATCTTGTGAACTATGTATTTCGCAAAATACACACGGTATTAGATTAATTAATTACAATCAAGTTAAATAACAATATGATACAATATTATTTTGTTCATTAGCAGGCATGTAAAAATTGGGCACTTTTATTTAGTTGTAATTCCTTTGGCGAGTTCTTGATGCAATTTTGTTTTCTTATGAATTCTTAAACCGGAGAATCTAACGAAACTTTTATTGCATATGGTGCACTTATACGATCTTTCTCCAATGTGCGTCTTTTCATGGGACCTCACTTGGCCGGCACTATCAAACCGTCTGTCACAAAATTTGCACACAAAAGGCGGTGGTTCCCCAGTGTGGCTTCGTAAATGGGTTATGCATTCGACACGTAATCTAAATGCCTTTTGACAAAAGGAACACTCGTATGGCTTCTCTCCAGTGTGAATTCTTTCATGGACCACTTGGGTATGTTTCATTGAAAATCTTTTATCACAAAATTGGCAGGCGAATGGTTTCTCCCCATTGTGCAAAAATCTCCTGTGATTTTTCAGGGCCTTCTTGTCCAGAAAGGCAGACCCGCACTCGTCACACAAAAATGGCCTTTTTCTTTCCTCCGAATGAGTTTCCATATGTTCGGTCAAGGCTCTGATGGTTGATACTTTGGTTTCACAAATGGTGCATTGATGACTTTTCCATTCTCTATGCGTTTTCTCGTGGGCCAATAAAATATTTCTAGTTCCAAAAGACTTGTCACAAGTGGAACACATAAAAGGTCTTTCAACTGTGCTATGATCTACTAACATATGCTCTGCTAACCTTTCGGGTGCCCTGAAGCACTTTATACATTGTGTGCACATAAAAGGGTTTAATTTATGCATCTTTTCGTGTGATTTTAAACTGTAAATATTCGGAAAGTTTTTCCCACAAATCTCACAGAAATGGAACGATGGGTGTGATGTCCGGTGTTCTGATAATTCTTCCTTGGTTTCAAAACTATTCCAACAGACTGTACACTTTTGTGTCATTGGGATTCCTTCTGAAAATTCCAAAGACATTAACATAAATGTTTATTAAATTATAGTGTTAACATGTACCTATTGAAAGAAACAATTGGGCTTGCACTAAGCACTATAATCACGGAAATACGTGTGCACAGTGTACAGGTAAATATATACATACATATATGCGTATATGAAAAAGAGAGATATTATATTCTAATTAAATCCGAGATATTTAAATCTTTAAATGGGTTGTTGATAATACAAATAGCAATCTTTGAGTTAGAGACACTTGTTCAGAATTATTCAATTCACAATCCAATATATAATTTAATTATTTGTCTCTTCGCCTTATTTTACATTTAAAGTTCATCAATAGGAAATAAAAACGTTTATTTACCTGTTGTTGAATTTATGGTACTTATTGATTTGGGGAACAATGACAAATTTCTTCTGCAAAAATGTTTCAACACGTCCCTTACATCCCTGAAATGGGTATTGCAACGCCTACATGGCCCAGAATTTTCCCCTTTGTGAAGTAGAACATGAGATCTTAATTCTTTATTTCCCAGTAGTGCTTTACAACAATATGGACATTCCGGGTGGAATGGCCAGTGTTGTACCAGTTGTTCTTCAGTTTCAAAAAACTCCGAGCAAAGAATGCATTTATGGGGTGAGAGAGGTAGCGGTTCCGGCGGTTCGTCACTCTTATGACTTTTAATTTTCTTCCGTATCGAAGTTGATGTTGACGTCTCTGTAACCGCAGTTCGTATTTTTTTAGAAGATTTTCGGATTTTTCTGGAACGCCTTGATGGGGATGTAGCTTCAGCTTTCTGTGGATTATCCTTGTCTATAAAAATTATACAACAAGAATTACTTTAAGTAATTTAATTTTCCATAATCATTACACGCAACATTAAAAATAAAAATATTGATTATAATTATTCCTAGTTGAATCAATACTGTTTATTCTTTCTGTGCAATGCAGTATTAGTTTAATTAAATGATCACCTTTACGTGGCATTTGTATGTCTTCCTTGGAATCATTACGTGTGAGCTCATTTTCCTCGTCTTCTTCGATTTTGACGTCAGAAACTGTTGTTATATTGACAATATTACGTTTACGTAGCATTTGTTCATCTTCCTGGAAATCATTATGCGTGAGCTCATTTTCCACGTCTTCTTCGTTCTTGACGTCATATTTAGAGCAGCTGGGACTTGTACTAATTTCTGCTTTAACATTGTCCAGAGGATTATCTTCATCCTCAATATCAGTATCCAATTCCAACAATTCTTTGTCAACGGTTGACTTGTCTCTTCTCCATTTATTAGCTCCCCATAAAATTGATTCGTCATGAGATAACAGCTGTAAATTCTTGAATGCTTCGTATAATTTCTGTAGAGAAGGAAGGCATTTGCCGCAGAAACCTAAATCCTCCTTAGAAAAGTCTTCATTTGTAGGTTCTGTACCCAAGTAAGTTGTTAAATCTTGAAACGAAATTCCAAAGATATCGCCAATTGCCTTTAAAATGGGGATGAGTTTGTCCGCTGTTGCGATGGAAAATGCAAGTTGTTTTAACCTTCCTTTTTTGAATTTGTAGCAACAATTAAGACAGCTGTCCATTGTGTCCATGTAAGTGTAAATTAATTTTTAATTAATAAATGTTGACCACAAATTATTTTTAGATGTATGATTTTTTATACCTGCCTGTCACTTGTGACTGTTCGCTCTGCTTTGTTACAAAAAAGTAAACAAGTGACAAGTAGGTAGGTATGTAGTGTTATGTAGTATAGTAGCAGATTTTGAATGTTACCTTAAGCACAAAGTCGTTCTTGCAGGCACATAAAATATTATTATACTTGGGATCAGAGTACCCCAAAATCTACTTTCTCTATATTGCACAGTCAATATGCACTATGCACCTATAGGTTTATCTATTTTCAGGAACAAACCACTCTCTAATGGGTTTAAAATATTATAATTGAATTAATTGTTGTTATTTTGCAAACATTAGACAATTTCAATTAAAAGGCAGAAACATAAGCTCGGAATTAGCGAGGGAACTATAGAATATTTTAGCCAACTACTATATTACCTACCAAGCAGTGGCGTACGCAGGGGTGTTGTTTTGGGTGTTCAAACAACACCTAAAATTTTCGGCGTACACTAGATATTATAGGCAAAAATGACCAAAAAATGAAAAAATTTCGCGCTCCGCGCAATTTTGTTAAATATCTATGTTTTAGGTCTTTAATTTGCCTCAAAACGCCAAAAATTTAGCGCACCAAGCTGTAATTTGGGAATAAAATCAGCTTCCTACTGTAAAGTTTGGCAAAAATTACCAAAAAATTTCGCGCTGCGCGCCTTTTTGTTAAATATGTATGTTTTAAGTCTTTAACTCGCCTCAAAACACCAAAAATTTGGCTCACCGCGATGTAATTTGGAGATAAAATTAGCTTCCTACTGTAAAGTTTGGAAAAAATTCCTAAAAAATTTCGCGCTGCGCCCTTTTTGTTAAATATGTATGTTTTAAGTCTTTAACTCGCCTCAAAACACCAAAAATTTGGCTCACCGCGCTGTAATTTGGAGATAAAATTAACTCCCTACTGTAAAATTGGGCACAAATGGTAAAAAAATTCGCGCTGCGCGCGATTTTGTTTTTAAACCCCATATTTTGGGCCCCTCCCGAAATTGTTTTTTGCGTCCGGCCTTGAATAGATATAATGCGATTTTGGACTAGGTATTAAGTCTCGCTTAACCTGAGTTCTTTTCAAAAACAACACCTAAAACGAAATCCTGCGTACGCCACTGCTACCAAGGGCGGACGCAGGAAAAAAATTCGGGAGGGGCCCAAAATATGCGATACAAAAACAGCAAAAAATCGCGCGTAGCGCTAAAAAATTTTTAGCTCCAGGCATAAAGCCTTCCACAAAGTTCTGTCTTTGTACAGCATTTACTGGATTTGAAACACAAGCTTGTTATTTGAAAGTTTAATGTGTAGGCTTCCAAGTGTGAAGATATAACGAATACCTTTACAATATGCTCTTACCATCAATACCTTATTATTGTGGTTTACCTGAGCCACAAGCAAGCCGGAAATTGTGTTGGTTTAATGTGATACGTATTGAACACTTTCCGAAATTATGCATTTAGATAATTGTTGGTAATTGTCAATTTCCAAGTCCTGAATAACATTGCCGAATTAAATTATGGCCTTAAATAACTTATTTACTTAAGAATTATTTTATCAATGTGATGGGGAGACAAAATGCTCAGCATTTACTCTTTGGAAAATATAATTTGCTGATTTTATTCAAATTATTGTTTCCTATTTGCTAATTTCATGTGTGGGACTGTACGTGTAAACTTTGATACCCAAATGTTATAAAGTGGTGATAGTTTGGAATGGAATGATTGATCGCAAGTTTAAATGTTTATGAATAGCATATTTTTCAGAGACACTGCAACAAAAATGCATTTTAATATAGTAGAAGTTAATTTCGTTTATTTAGAGCAAGGAACATTTTCTGTCCTTTTGGTTTTAGCGAGGATGAATTTTCAAATTCCATCGGAATCAAAGTTTTTGAAGACGGTTCAATTGTAAAATTGTGCACTAAATGTGCAATAGCCAATTTAATTTCTGTCAAAGCAAATCTCATTCCAATACAGTTCCTTGGTCCTGCAAAATAAATAATGTTTCCCTTAGAATTGCACACTGAATAAAATTTTGATATTTAATTTAGTTCAATACCTTGTCCAAATGGGAGGAAAGTGTATGGGTTAATATTTTGCTTGTTTGTTGGGCTAAACCGCTCTGGATCAAATTTCTCGGGCTCTGGGAAATGCTTTTCATCATGGTGTAATCCCATAATTGGAA
>JAQFYC010004477.1:0-17041 GCA_034694165.1 Tomocerus mixtus | reverse complement strand
TTAGCATATTTAGGACAAGGTAAGCATCAATAGTTTAGGCAAAATAAGTATTTTTGAGGTGCCATTAAATATAAGCCATTATTTAATAGTCATATTCTTGAATAAAAAAATTAGGGATGTCTGCATAGTAGCATTTAATCAATTATAGACAGAACGATTATTTTCTTTTTATTATGCACTCGTACTACATGTAATATTGAGGTACCTATATTATGTAAGTGCGGAAAAAATACATTAGTTAAACCCCTTAGGACACCTGACCTAAATTAAATTACATGCACGTATGTATAGGAGAGGATTGGATATACTCGCTACCATACAAGATAATAAGTCAAACTCACTACATATAATGCACACTGTCGGTATCTGTATAAGTATTTGTAGTTATGTATCCATAAAACACGTAGTTTTGATTATTATTTTCAAGCACGTATTTAGATATAGTTTATGTGATGTGATGTCCATTTATTTTATGAATGATATTAAATAGCGCCTTTCGTTCCTGACCATTAGCAATTATTTTTAAAACAATTTTGTCAAGTCCTCGACATAGTTTTCTTATGAGAAATGAGTGTGATACAGGAAATATGCAATTTTTACATTTCTCTCTCTCGTGCTCTCTTCTACACGTAGCGTCGTCACTTGGATTTTCTTGCTGCGTTGTTTGTCTCAAGTTCCCACGAACATCTTTGCTCTTTCTCTCGTTTCCAACTTGAAACTTCAATGCTTCAGCTTAAGAGTTCGTAGCTACACTATATGCGTAGCGTAGAGACAAAGAAGTCTCGAATACCAACTGAAAGATTGCTTACTTGCACATTACACCAATTTCATTCATTCTAAAGCTATGTAGGTATACATATCCTTTTTGTAGGCAATTTTGTATCTAATAATTTAGAAATACAATTCTAGTCTGTGCATTATACTTTACTTGGTTTGGTCAGGTTGGCATATAATTGCACAATAGAGGAGTATAACATATATTATGGAATACGAAGCTTTACCTATAAGTATTTAACTTCATGTCCCTGTCTTACGTCTCAAAGTCTCAATCTGACTGACTTTAGTGTTTACTCTCACTCTTTACCTTTAGTGGATGATTATTGTAGTGTAGATACAGACTGGAGTCTTGTAGTTGTAGCCTGTAGCGTTAAAATGCCAAGCTTTAAGCTTTACAGTGAAATGTACGTGTTCCAAACATTCCCAATTTTCTCAAGGATCGATTTATTTTTAACACGATATGATATAACCTTTACCATGTATTGTGTTGTGACTGAACTGTTTCTATATACGCTATACAACACAGGGAATCCAATTGTACATTGTCTATTATATAGCTAAAAGCTTACATGTAGGCATTTGAACCTAACTCAAAGGTAATGTCTAAAAGAAAGTCAATCTGTATCATTAGCAGAAAGAAATTTTGAGTAGAAATACCTTCTTATCCCACCCAACTGCTTTCTACTATTAGAAGCACTCATTTTAATTATTCAATAATATGGAATCTTTGTCTTTAATTTTGTTACAGATATGTCTGCACCCTTTGATATTACCAACAACATATTATATCTTTAACATTCCTAACCTACTCATCCGTAGCAATTTTTCACTTATCTTTAAAAATTACCGATTGTTTATTAAAGGGTTTTTGGAGGACTAATGCCCATATTACTGTCTACAGGTCACCGGACGGACTAGAGTTCAAATTTCAAATCAGCCGTAGACGTTCCGAAAGTACTTACGGTTTTAATTATTTAAAGATATAGTACGTAACAAGTGTAGTAAATATAATATCTATTATTATCCCCATGTGCACTTAAATATAATAAATAAGTAGATCATATTGCAACCTGCAACATTTGTATCAATGTACGGTAGAGTTATTTTAGGTTGGATTGGATGGATGTCGGTCGTCGACAATGATCTTAAGCAAATATTAAGTTTTTCGCTGAGCGATTCTGAAAATCGCTATCAGAATCGCAGTGGCGTGAAAACAACGTTATGTATACATAAAGAGTATTACTACGTACCGCAAACTTTACATTTGCATTACAAGTAAGTAAGTATGGAAAGATAAATGCAATGAAGTGAATTGCTTGCGTAATGCAAAATTAAAATTAGTCATTTGCTTTTGTATTGAAATGTATCCATGTTAATACAGATATGTAAATAATACATGCAAGTGCACATAAAATGAAATCTAAGTACAGATATATATCTGTAGTTCAATAATACTACTGCTGTATCGGTAAGGAACAAAACAACAAATGTCTAGCCACTTTTTATTTATTTCCTTTGCAAAATTCTGTTTGTCTTGTGGATGGATGAGGATTTTTAGCTGAATGAGCACCATTTATTGTTTGGTTTGGTATGTGTTGATCTGGTACATTTCTTTGTATGTGCGCAAATTGCGTCACTTCCTTACAGATAATTTGATGTCCTATCTTATCACGCATTTGTGTATTGCAAATTGCAATGGCATATTGAGCAATTTGATACATTTTACGATGATGGTAATTTAGGAATTGAAACTTTGCTAAGCAAATATAGCGAGACAAAGACATATATTGTCATAATATAGCGTCAAATCCATTGATAATTTTCCAAGTTAAGATAATGTATATAATAAAAGGGCAGGTCAAGTTAACTGAAATAAATAAATCTAATTGTCGAATCGGCTGTGAACTTAATTACTTACTTCTACATATGTGCACAATTTCATCCAAATGGAATATCAGTAAAGTGCGAAGGCTAGGAATTCAGACATTTTAATCAGTTAGTTTGCAGGATTTTTACAGAAATGAGACAAAATGGGATTAATAACTTTGTAAGTTTGTATGAATCAATTGAAAAAACTAGAATGATATGCAAATACAAAGTAATGTCGTGTATGAATACCAAATACAAAGTACAAGTTACCCACCTAAGAAGATAATCGTCACAAATTAAGAGGCTATTATATTATATTGATGTCAAGTCAGTCAGGAGATCAAATCTTTGCATATATATGTAGTAAATGTTGGTATACTAGTGTGCATTGCACACAAAATGAATATTTTTGAAAGCAAAACTGTGAAGAGAGCAGCTCGGGTCAATGAAAAGCAATGGACCGAAGTTTTAACAAACATTTACTCCTAAACAGCCATCAAATGTTATACTTCTTATGCACAAATCCCAACTATTTATCAGGATGTTCATTAATATTCTTATTATTTATCATGCCGTGTTTACTGATAGTGTCTCAAGGAATGGAAGGAGGAACAAGTCTTGCAAAGCATTCTAATCTGCTACTTGAGACTAGTGACTTGCTATGCACTCATGCAAGTACATCCGTGAGCGTATGAATAACTTGGTTATGGGGAGGGCTAACTGCCCTGTGCAGAAAGATTCAAGTTTTTTCAAAGTATTTTATAATAATTTTGATTTTACAAAAGAGATATACAATTTTATATATTTTTTTAAAAGTCAGTTAGGAGCACCGTATTTACTTTAGTGTTGAATTACATACATGTGTTTACTAAAAATCTTACAATGAACTGAATCTGAATCTGAATAACTATCCAAATCTCAAGGATTTGATCGCCTTGCGACATTTACCATTTACACAAAAACGTTACAGACATACTTCGTAAAGAAAAGGAAGATAAGTAATTCTTGTCTTGTCTGCTGCTGCTGTAGGTAGTTCTATCTGCTGCAGTCGTCAAGTCACGTTGCGTTGAATTGAAGTCTGTCCTGTCGTCTTATGATTGAATGTAATCAGAGTGAGACAGTTTACTCAGCAATTGCATTTTAAGTTCAACAGTTGAGTTTTTTCAGTTACATGCATAATATTATTATTGATATGCGTCTTGGCTTGCCTTTACTATGCTGATATATATATATTAATGTTCCTACTAAGTACTATCTCCTTCCTCTCAAATATAACAATTATATATGGAAAACGTAATACTTAAGCAATACCTAGTGCAATAATACACAGCGTATTATATAAACATACATTATATGCCGATTGATAACAGTAAACCTACAAATCCTCAATAAATACATTACCATACTATTAAGACAACCGTTTATGAGAAAATTATCTGAAATTGCCTGCTTTGTGAGTGTTGTAAGTGAAACACTTTCGATCTCAATGAATGCCTACATAAATGCAACTCCTGTATGGATCTGTTGCAGTTCATATTGAAAATCAGTATTACCCATCTAGCAGAATTATGGTTAGCAGGATACGCATGTTTAAACTCATAATTACAATGGGTTGAGCCATGAATCGCACATATTTTTAATTCAAATCTGAAGTAATGAAACAATTTATTACGTATTGACCAAGACGGTTCAACCTGTACTGTACTGGTTTGTTTTAAACTATACTAGCAAGTTACGAACGAGACCAGGTTGCATTGAACCATATTTGTTTATTTTATACCGTACTAGTAGAACGGTATAAAACCAACTGACTTTCAATATCAACTACAACATACAACATATAACATTTACCATTTACTTCAAACAATTCTAAATCCTATGTTTATTAATTGGAATAACTTTTTAGAAAGTTTAGAGTTTGCGGACAGTGGTTCCTAAGAGACAGAAGATCCCTCGCCGCGCACTACTGATAAACATTGCTAAAGTTACGTAAGTTCCATTAAATTAGGAATAGTCAATTTTTGTTTAAAATGTCAATTAAAAATCGTAATTTTTGTATAAGTATAATAAGAGGAAAATAGTAATATTATGCATATAATACAACAAATATGTAATATCCAGATATATTAACTTATGTACGTCTTGTGAATGGAAAACATACATAGGTAAACTGTGTAGGATCCACTGTCCTCTACGATCCTCTGTATCTTAGGATTTAACGTCTTATTACCATTATATTGGTAGCTAGCTAGTAATCTGCCGCATGGTCTCTGTCAAACATGCAAAAGTCTCCAAAACATAATATTGTACTAGTCACGCTCCAGTCATAATCATAATACAAAGACTGTTTGGGATTAGGCACTTCTTAAAATTCTAAATCCATATTTTACTTAATCTCGTCTGTGGAAAAATATATTTATCTGACCCGTAACAGTTCAATGTTCCTTTTGACTCATTGCGACATAATCTTTGATTTACATATAAAATTTGACATTGGTTTAAGTCACGGTAACATAATAATATTTTTATGTCTTGTCATATGACAACCAACAGATCTATATAGGTATCATCGTTTTCATTAAAAGACAGCAACGTTATCAATTTTTTGTATCATAAAAGATTTCTATGAAAACCCAAGTACGTTTATCATTCCAAGTAACCAAATACATATTATATTATACACATTTATAAGTAAATTGATCTACATTTACATTACACTGCATGCATCATTTATACAGTAACATATTTTTTTCTTTTATTAAATAAGTATTTCAATTTCGTAGGGCATTTAATACTTGTCCTACCCAGTAGCTAAGCAATGTACTATTTAGCTATCTACTTACGCAGTAAAGTAGCATACCAATAAATAAGTAGCGTAATTATATGTAATATATACTCAGATAGGCTTTTATTAGTTAGACACGTGATTATTTTATTATATACAAAGAATGTGTGGTTTGGATTGGATTTTGCTACTGGAAATGTACGTGGACTGCTGGACAGGGTGCATGCATCTTTAATAATGTACTTGGCAATGCAGTAGCCTATCAGTAGGTCCATCGTGACAGAATTAATTTAATCTAAGTTCGAGAGTCAGGCGGAGGCAATGGAATACCTAATCTTCTTCTAAGTAAGTGGATTGAATGACACTTGACTGAAATTGATAGAGAAGTTAGTGGCTTGGCTTGGCTTAGCTAATATATAGTACATACATATAAATATAATCATACAATTACTTACAATGCATCAACATCAACAATCCTGTAGGTAGCTAACTAAATAAGTATATTAGTATTGTATTAAGGTGAAGAAATAAATTGTGAGAAGTCTCATATAGATATTTGTTACACAATGAATGCAATACATGCCTGCTATAGGAATACTCTACATAAGCAGAGATTTAGAGTTTATCCTTAAAAAGAAAACCTGAATGACTGTTTCATTTGAATCCCTCCTTATACACACGTTAGAGTGAATTGAATACAAATACTTACATTATTATATGAATTCATGTTGCATTTGCATTTGCATGCAGATGAGAACAAGAGAGTTGTACACAATAGCATCACGTAATAAGGAAGGAGTTTTGAAAGAGCTATAGAACTAGGTAAGTAATCTAATGTATCAATTAGTTTGACCCCTGAGTGTTAAGTTGTGACTTGCTCTAAAGAACTGATGTTATCATTGATAATATTGCTGGGAGTCGAATTGGTTCCTTTTCTTTTCTTTCTTCCTAATGATCCAGTATCCAGAAGACCAGCTCAGATTTGCTTTGGACTACTATGCCAGCATTGTTAAGTAGTTAAGCATCAGACAAAAACAATAGAGAAAACAATTGATAATCTGTGAACCATCTCATCTCTTGTATTTATGTATGTAGAAACGATTCCTTTTCTTCTCCCTATTGATAAGTGCCAACTGGGAAGGACTAATGCCCTAATCAACATACACACTTACCTACAGAACAGTAGATAAATGCAGAGGAACTTTTATGAGCTTAATAATGATACGGACACATTCTAAACTATTTAGGAATAATTAACTATACAATACAATATAGTATGTATCGGTATTTGTATTTAGTGTATCATTCAGTACATATTGTTAGTACAATATACGAAATATTTTCAGTAGCATCAGCGTCAATCTCAGCCAACAGCGTTAGTTAGCTTCCTATTTACTCGAATTGAAATTTGAATGACTGGATTGGACTGGAGCTGGAAGTGAGGAATTTCGTTTTTTATGATTTCTAATTAATCGTTCTCTTATTCATTGCATTCTGGAGTTTGGAACAATTAAACGCTCTCATTTTTCATGACGCATCGCTCGCATGTCCATGTCACATCTGTATTTCATAGGAAGATGAAACTCGAGCGCTATTGTAATTACTTGCAGTACACAAGAGTATGTGGCTTGGCTAGGTATGTTAACTAAGGTATTTATGTCAGTATTTTCTACTCTATTGTATTTCTTCTGATTGAGGATGAGTATTACTATTTAGGTAACTAATATTAGTAGAGGAAACCAATCAAGCCAAACCACATCACATCACATCAGTTTTCAAGTAATGTAAAGTAATGCAGTGTGCATACTACAGGTAGGTAGAATAATGGAAAGGGTAAGATATTTCACGTCACTATAAATATTTATATAGTGAACTAAAGCGAGCCGAACAAAGTAATAATTCTCCCGAGTTAAATAAGTATGTGTAGTAGGAGTAGGTGTGTTGTGGTATATTATGTAATAATATATTTCCCTCTCTTCTGGTGTTGGATTGGAATTTATTATATGCAAGGCACATACAAGATACTTAAAATGCTTACGTATATAGCTGTTGTATTGTAATGTATATAAATGTATCCCTGTGTTATGTTGTATATATTTTCGTACCTTTCCCCATTCCACAAGGAATATAAATACTAATTGTACCTCTAAGTATTAAGTAAAACCTACCCACATAAAACTATTGACTGTATTATACACTATATACATAGGAAGAAGCTACTTGACTAGTGTTTAGAGAGTAGGAACTATTTATAGTTTCGTAGAAATGCAAACAACAGATATGTTATGTTATGTTATGGCAAGTCAAGAAAGGCAGGGAAGAAAGTGAATTCCTCTGGCTCCCGCTTTTAGCCGCCTCGAACCTTTTGCTCCCGTCCCGCGTTCGTTTTTTACTACAACTAAATACATAATATCTCCAACTAAACTAAAAGAAAGACAAAATGATCTTAGTTACCAATACCATTACCATAGTCTAATACCCATGTATGTATATTTAATGTATTACAAATGTAATGTACCTATTACATTCTTTTCTCTACTCAAGTTAACTAAAGTTGCGTAACTCTAACCTTTCAAAAGTATTGTACCTTATATATGAATAAAGTCAGAGCAAAAATCTTTATTTTATGTCCTCATACATTGTTTCGCATAGATATTGTGTATAGGACACGTGTATACAAGATAAATAGTAGGAGAGAAATAGCTATATATAGAAATAAAATAGCTCTGGAAATAATTTACAATAATGTAAGGGTATTGACATGCTTCATATGATTAAAACAAGGTAATTTCTAGATTCTTATGTAAGTAAGACGCATTCGTCATTATATAATACATGGAATCCTACTTGCATGCAGTTTCACCTCACTTACCATCACATAAGTCCTACAGGTTGATTAACAAACTATGTTGTCTGGAAATTGATTTTGAATGCTGTTTTCTTCAATTATTTTGGGAAATACAAATATTAATTGCAATAATCTGAAAATTGATGAGCGGGATTATTAAGAGGACCAAGAGAAACCCAAGTGGTTCAATTCAGTCGTCTATGTAATGTATGTATGTACATACAGAGATCTAAACAGTCAGTCAAGTCAAGTCAAAAGATAGAATATATAGATTTATATAGAAAGAGATATGAATATTATGAATCTGTTGAAGTATTACTTATAAAGAAGTGAAGATGAGGATGAGGAAAGAAAGGGCAACCTGTTGCGTGCTTCTCTGTTACCGGCGATGCCCGCCGAGTGATCGCTTCGGGGAAATTCCACAACTTTTTTCTCAATTCATTCGTTAGTTTTAGGTTAGTTTACCTACCTGTTAAGCCCAATCCAACCACTCAACTTTATTTTATAGATCTATATTCCTATTTATACTTTATACATAGACAGTGCATGCATTAGTGGTAATATAATGTGGCTATAACCAACAGATAAGTGCGATGAATCGGATTGTTTGGTTCTACTCTTAAGTTAATGTGTTTATGTACATATGTACATATAAGTATAATATTCCATGTCTTATAACAGGTACCTCTACTTATCCCATCTAGTATTCATATATTATGTAAGGTACATATTTTATATAGAATATACCGTCTACGTTACATATGATACTGTGTTTGCAGTAGCATTGATATTTCACAATTAACTACTTGACTATAGACGATGGATGTTGATATTTGTATATAGAGAGATGATTGAAGATCAGTTGACTTGTTCTTTATATTATAAGTACAGTGGGTATAAACTATTATGTATGTATGATGGGTAATACGAGCAGATATTTAAGATTAGACTAGAAAAGCAGGTAGGCTAACTATATAAATACACAAGAGGGAATAACAGGTAGGTTCCTATGTACATACTACATAATACCATACCTATATGTAGTATTGCATACGTAAGGATAAGGATAGTGTAAGTATGTAAGATAAATATAATTATAACATTTTATCAGTAGTATGAGCTATACTAAGCATTAGACTGGCATTTTGCCGTTTGTATTGAATAAGCGAGGTTAGACCAAACCAAGTGAAGTCAACTCATCTCTGAAGATATTCCCGAGAATAGCAAAGTGGACTTCACGTACTTACATTATGTACATAGCTTATATACTATATATGATCTCAGGTTATATTAAGTATATATTTCTGTATGTTACAGGTATAACTATTATGTGTACGTGTGTTGTAGTTATGTGAATGTGTGTGATGGGATGTAATGTTATGTATCTGGTATCTGTATGTGATGTGGTGGTGCTGATGCTGGTGCCTGTTCCTTCCGTATCACAAAAAACCTGTTTCTCTCTATCTGAACAGAGGAGAGCAGACAAATGAATGAAACCACTAATGTTGAATGCCGAGAAATGAAGAAGGAGCGAAAAATAAAAGAAGAGGAATTCTATTCAGTGAATTGAAGGAAGCCTAAACTCAACTAAACCCAAGAAAGATCAAGACAGTCACTCAACTTACATAAGTCAGCCGAAGCGAGGCAGGCAGCAAGAGCAGAGTAATAAGGCTTAACTCTTTCCTTCATCTCCTATAATAATCATACGTATTATTATATCCGTATATACAAATAGGTACCTGTTTTATGTATCTGTGCATGCACTTGTACTTATATAGAGTTACACACTCTATGTACACACAAAAAACCGAAAGATATTATAATAATCGAGTCAACTTCTCTGATTCACCTTTTCTCTTGTCTCACTCAACTCATTCGGGACCCTTTTTTCCTTTCATTGAAAAATATCAACGAGAAAAACGCCTCATTTTGTTTACTTCTGTTTTTTGTAAAGTCATTTTCAAATTCTTCTGCTGTTAGACGCATAAAAAGTACAGAACTATTTGTAAGTATTATTTTTGCTTAAATGGTTGCATTTGTACAACATGTATGTGTGTAGTACTTAAAGCAAAAATCAATTACCTTTTTAAGTGATGAATGTACGGAATGATTATGTGTAGCGTAAAGAGGAAGCAAATTCAATTTACAAATTGCAAATATTGTGATAAAGAGACAATAATGCAAAGTGCACAATACTTTTTGCATTTGTAATGGCTCTTTGACTCAAAGCGCGGTAGAAATCTCCTTCCTTACTTTTCTATTCATTATCTGACGTATTTAAGTAATGCCGAAAAGAGATGTGATACAGTAGCCTAGCCGGTGATTCGAGCTTTATTTCTTTTTTATGCAGATTTGTTGCTCCCACATAGAACTACAGACATTAATTGCTCGCTCCTCTGTGTATACATACAATTGACAGCAGATTGTAAAAAGCCAAAGCCAAAGTCAACCTTAACTCATTTTATTTCAGTGAGATGACAGAACATAAGAAAACACTAAAGCTTTGATTTGAATTACTTTTAACTTTAGATTAGACTTTAGACGATCCGAACTAATTGTTCTTTGTAAGTTGCAATACTGAGTCTAAGGTATATGAAATGCTTGCTACATGTGTGTCCCTACTATATACCTACATACATTATGTAGTTAAACTTGCTATGTATAATATGAATATCTCACAATCAGTTCAGTCCATTTTATTTTACACATACCTGCGTACATTTGTGGTTAGCATAACATTTCTGTGGCTAGCAAAGATTTTCTAAACTACTTATAACAGAAATATATTTATAAAAATCGTAAATTGCGTATAATGTTATCTAAATACAAATACTGTATATAAGGAGGCTATAGGGAAAGATGTCTAACTGTGCAATTCAATGGAATGGAATTGTAACAAATACAAAGTGGGCTTGCTAACAACAAACTGACACCGTGAGCCGACACGACACGACACACAAGAATACTGTATTACAGTGGCAGTCTTGTGAAATGTGAATTGAAGCAAAATAAGTCTCCTGAGTCTCAGTCACCTCAAAGAGTCACTCACATCTCACAGCACACACAATTCACTTGACGAAAGAAGAATTGAGAATTTGAGAGGGCAAAGATGCTCGGCGCCGCACTTTTAGTCTTCGTTGCCTTCCTTCTTGGCTTTGGCTTGGTGTTAAGTTAATAGACTACGGGTACAATGTGTGCAAGGTGAGTCTTTCTTTACAATCCTCTTATAAGGGACCTCCTTTCCTCAGACTCATGGTAGAGCACACTATAATATAAGTACTGATATGCAGTAGGTAAGGTATCTAAATGAAATGTTGATCTCCGAAATATTTATAACAATCAGCATAACAATGTATTATCTGTAGTGCTTATTTACAGATAGTTTTAAAGCGTATAGATTTTCTATGCAATAAATAGTACCTGTTCTACTGTAACATTGATGAAGAAAGGTTAGGTTACAATTAATACACTAATATCGAATGGTTAAGAAAGATTTTATATTCGTAAGGACATAATACACAAATAATAGTTCATTTGAGTGCAGTTCTCGAGTTTTCCTTGTTTTGTTGTCTATAATGTCATGATACCGCCAAAAGATCCAAAGGATTTGTCTCTTTTTAATTCCAACTCTGGCTCTGTCTCACTCCCTACCACAACGCAATACAGTATAAATAATAGAAACAAATGGTCTCACATTCTGGATAAATAAACAGTAGTATGTTATGTATTCACATATTATAGAAATGTACAGCGTTAAGGAATGAAATTGAATTCTCATAGAATCATAGCTAAATGAATTAAAACTGGGTACAATGGACACATAGGTAGGTCGGCAGGTATTTACGCTTAAAACAATTAATAGGCAAAACAAACAAGGCTAGACGCAGACACTTTCAAGCCAATTGAAGTCAATTCCATACAATTAGTAGACAAAACTGTAATCCTTTTCACTGACTGAGTCTGAGTCAATTGATGCGATTTGTATGAGAACGCCCTGAAAGAATTCCGAAATTCATGAATTACTCTTCGCTACGCTACGTTCGAATTCACTTTTTCTATTTATTTATGTGCGTGTACATGTAACATAATCAAATTAAAAACTGAGACAACTATACGCAAGAGTAGCTTGATAAGGAGAGCGACTATTGTAATATTGTGAAATGCGTTAATTGTAAAGATGACACAATAGGAATAGTTGCAGGTTGTCTGATTGTGAGTCTCAATCTCAAACTCTCGTCTGTTCTTGTGTTGCGTCGCGTTTGTGAGCATACATATACCTACAGAATAAGAATAAATCTAAAAAGTGCCAATGCCATGAAAATTGGGAATTGAGTAATTGAATAGGTACATACTAGTACATAGTAGTGTACAGGTAGGTAGCTGTTAGGGTTGGGACCGATTTCCATTTTTGTAATTTGACCTAAACCTAAAATCCCACAAATTAAACTGTAAAATTCAAAATCAAAAAATTCTCTAATCTAATCGAGTTGATTTAGTAAAACAGTAAAATCGACTTAATGATAAACGTTTTCTATTAAAATAGGGTACGGTGTGCTACAGCGAACTCTTTAAAATTCTAATTTAATCTTAATAAGATTTTCATATGAAATAAGTACCAAATTCGCTAAAAAATTTAAATAAGGTCGAACAGAAATCAGTTTTGCCTAATTTATTAATCAAAAATCGAATCGATTTGATTTCTCTTGATCAATCCAAGCCCTAGTAAATATGAGTTGTAATTTATATAGGTACCAACGTTGAATTTGTCGTTCTAAGGTTAAACGGAGGTCTTAGTCTTGTCTACAGTAGAATTATTGGTAGGTATGCAATGAAATGCACACCTTATGGGAAATTTCCGGCATTGCATACATTAGAAAGGTTTTGTATGAAGATTTGATGTTGACTTGTAATTGAGTGCAGTTTGAGTTCACTTCTCTGTTTACATCTTTTTATGTTCACCATTTACGCTCTCTTCGCCCTCAACTCAATTCTCAATTCTGGATCCACGAAGAGGAATACGGGAACGACTGGGACCTGTGACTGGAATTGCACTGTCACGTTCATGCGTTTGTTTGTTTGTGTCTTTGGTTGTGCCGTTGGTTTTGTCTCAAGTCTCTTGACTTCCCTGCCGAGACAATCAAGGGCCTGCCGACTCACTCACTCTTGCGAAATCTATATTTTCCTTGGACATAGACAGTCACACCGCAACGCAGTCAGCTTAACTATTCTTATATTATACCTATTACTGTGTCTTCTATTCATTTGCATAATTTATAGCAACTCATTCATACATTCAAGTAGACAAACACATAAGAAACTGTATTCACTTTTGATCTAAGAATTCAATTGAATTCTTGTTCTTTTATGTCAATACATTCAGATCGTACAATTATGTGCATATATATTACAGCATACTGTCTATATACTTACGTACATAATATTTCCACAACTGTGTGCCTATGTACTTATAGTACCTAATACCTAGCTAAGTATTTATTTCTCTTACTATTGTTTCCTATAAGAATGAAAGGAATTTGCACTCGGTATTCCATATAAACTTTGCTAACTGTTGGCATACATTAGATATTTGGCAAAATAAAGTGTTTTGTAAAGAAGGTAGTATATTGTATAAAGGTATGCATTGTGCACATGATATCCAACAGTACTAAAGTACAGATACAATGTCCATTCAGCTTACTTTGTATGTATTTGTATGAAAAAGGTGCGTAGATTAGAGCAGAGAGTATTTGTTATAGTATATATTCATAAAATATTCAGACATACGTACATAATACATATCTACACACTTAAATTATGTATGTTAGGTACCTACACATCCTGATTACAAATGGATGTCTTTAGTGTATTAGTGTATAGAAGCAAGCCAAGTCATAAAGCCACTGAAATCTCGAAAGATCAACATTATAGTTTGGTTTTGGTTTCGGCTGCTGTTGTGTTTTGATGTGCTCTTCTGTCTGGGAGTCTCTATGTGGCTTGGCTATGGTTTGACTTTGACTTTTGTCTTGTATTGTCTCTCACTCACTCACCTGTCGGAGAGTTTAAAGGCAAAACTTTGCAATTCAAGTCTGCGGGGTTTCCTCACAGCAACAGCAAAGCTACGGCAAAGCAACCTGCTCCTTTCCAAGCTTTTGCTTTGCTCAAATTGCAATTTTTTACAAAGACTGTGTATATCCAGATTACATTACATTACATTTTACATTAATATTACTACCTACTACATATTATCTGTACCTACTAAAGTACAAAATACAATATCATACCAGCAGACATACATACACATAGCAACAACACCGCAGAGTTGCTTTTCCTCTTCTTTTGCTTACTTAACATTAGTTTCTTTAGCTTTAGCTTATCCTTAGTTAGTAGCTTGACTTCCCTTATTACTAACCATTTACTTACACATACACACAGAAGTATAACTTGCTTTGTTTGGTTTTTTTGAATTTGACTTCGTTTGCTTATGTCTGTATTATATATGTATATTAATACGGACTAGACTGTGTGTGTGTTAATTGTGAGTAGGTACATAGGTATATAAGAATTCTTTCCACATGTTATGCTACATAATACAGAGTAGAGTCCATTCCAATCTTCTTTTATTTCTTTTGCTCGTACAATAAAATAAAATGAAATATATCTGCATGAATGCATGCTCAAGTCAAAGTCAAAACATTTCTATGAGCAACTTTTTACATCACCGAACCAAGTCTACTCGGACTTGAGAAAAGAAAAGCAAAGTTTTCAAAAGGTGTGACTAGGTCACCTCAACTTTGATTCTCTTCATATTCCCTTATTTTATTTACTATGTAAGTAGCACTAGATCACTATACTACATATTGTGCATACAAAAATAGTCTAACAACATAATTTAGCACGAACGCCTGTCTAGTCTCATCCTAATATGTAAATATATACAGTCTGATCTATTTACTATAATAAATAGGTTAGAATTTAACTTGTACAATGCATGTAACCATTCTTATATTATTTCTAAGCAAATTTTCATATTAAATAGAGTGTGGTATTTTAAAACCAGATTGAAATAGCCAACTGTTTATAAGATTAATAATAAATTATGCTTATGTATCGTACGAATACAAAATTTTTACTTTACTCATGTACCAGGAAAATTTTTCTTATAAATAATTTATTCAAAATCAGATTGCATTTGCGTATTACATATGTAAGTGAATAAAAATAAATGGAAAGGGCATGCAAAAGGTTTGTCGGAAAATGATATGAGCATGACATTATTATAATTTCTTTAAGAACTATAATGGCATTATAGTAACGCCTACTTTCCTCTTGACTGTTTAAGAGTGACTGGTTTTATTAGTGCGTGATTGCTATTTAATTGTAGTTGATGTGTGTAGTTTGTGCAGAGATTCATGTGAAGCTTTTATGTGTGTATGTACTTATTTATAACTACTTATGCATAAATTATAGATATCTTCTTTGTGATATGGCGTGGGTCAGTTATTTAATAACTGCAGTAAATAATATGCAAATGTCTAGCCACGCCAGAGACGGTGGTAAGTGGTAATTGATTTTTAATTTTATGGTTGTCTGTTTATTAAGCCCCATGTTTAGATAACCTGCCACCTATATCAATATCTCTGCAATTAAAATAATATTCTCAATTCATTTACAAATAAAAATGATGCTAGTAATTTGCTCAAAAATTCTTTCACACATGCATGTTTTGTAGAAAAGGTATGCATGACAGGTACATACATATCCACATACTTACGTATATGTTATATGCATATAATATTATGCATTTATAGTTAATACATGTATGAAACAATACAATAAAATAAAATACCTACATATATTCCTATACTACCACAATTCAATGTTAGAAAAATAGTTGCTCTAAATAACAACATGTAAAACAAGTCTGCTGGATGGAAGTTAACTATTTTACAATTGAGATCAAACAGACACGCAAAACAGAACCGACCTACAATACATGCACAAAAGCAAAAGTAAAGGCAAAATAAGAACATCCCACAGTAAATAATTGTAGTCCCAATCCATTCCAGCCAACTATTCTATTAAGTTAAATACTTAAGGGAAAAGCAAATCACAAAAACGCACAGGTCAGGTATGTAACTAAAACGAAAACAAGATCAACAAAAACTTAGCTATTCAAGCTCCACTTAAAATTTCAAATGTGGGAAACTCGTTAATTTTATGGATCGTAACTATTTTATCGGGTCTCAACTTAAGACCACCTTTGCTTTTGGCATGCATCTACAATTTACAGATATTTGAAAACTAATAACAGTACGTACGTCATTCCTTTCAAAATTACTTAATTAGTTTGCAAATTCTTGCATTATTCTTAAAAGCAGAGGATAATTATTGTATCTGGATTAGTTTCATGAAAGATTTTTTAATACCTTTTAGTAAAAATTGTTAAAATATTGTGAATCACAAATAATGAGTAAAATTTTTGAAGGTCCAATGTTTTAATACCTCAGCTTTGTTTAAAAAGCGGGTAAAATACATAACACGTAAAAGTGCGTTATGAAAATGAATAGTTCTTGTTAGTAAATCTTGACAAAAGTGAAGTGCCAATAAAATGCCTTCTCTTTTACATTGTACATACATTACATAGACGACAAACACCAAGAGAGTTCCAAGTAGAGAGGAAGGAGTTTTAGTTCATCAGTCTGTTCCTCTAACTAAGTATTCTTCTGTGTACTTTGGTGTAGGTCATTTCTTTATTAAGAAGC
>JAQFYC010004476.1:0-17046 GCA_034694165.1 Tomocerus mixtus | reverse complement strand
GCTATATTATAGCTGCCTACTTACTTACTACATTTATACATAAACTAACTACATATGTACTATTATAAACTTCATAGATATCTACTTACAATGTACTTTATGCGTTTATGACGCTCCACATTTCTCCGACGAAGACCAACCAACACTGCTTTACATTATATTACTGGCGTGGCGTGGCATGGCGTTCCGTTGCGTTCCCATTCCTTGTGTACATTGCTTACTGCATTAAAGAAAGAACTTTGCGATATATTGACTCTACTAAAGATGCTCAACTTGACTTGAGACCGTACCAGACCACACCACACCACACCAAAGCAGGCAAGGCCAGGCCAGACTCATTTTGGCTCCATTCTATTCTGTATTGTGTAATGTAAGAATGGATAAGCAAAATCGTCTTTCTCTTTAGCTTCTTGTTCTTTCCCCCCGTTTGTTCTTCTGTAATATACAATTTTACTTATCTTTACGATGAGAGGTATTACTACAGTAGCGGTTTCGTTATGTACACATTCATAATAGGATGACATATGAATACTATAATCCATGAACATTCTCATTCTTACGTACATACATAACATATTACATTAAATCTCTTCTGTTCTAATGTAATCTGTAATGCAATGTCCCTAACTATGTTTTGGATGCTTTGGTGTTGTGTTGTGTGGGTGATATTGCATACCATACAGAATACAGATAGTATATAAAAAGTAAGAATGTTGAATGTTATCCTAGAATTACTTTCTGTTCCTGTTAAGTTATACTACATTACATGCATACTACATACTACATACACATATCGGATTCTTATAGTATAAGAAAAGTGTAAACAATGTCTCAGCAGCCACCATAGTTAACCACAACACACTAATATATAGTAGTATTCCATCACATCCCATCACCACGATACCATAATACTGCCTCTGCTCTAAATTGTAATATCTTGAGATTTTTGGCTGTTTTCCAACAATAGGAAATCGTTCGACTCGGATCATCTCCGTCAGCCAGAATTTAACCAAGAGGTCAATGATGTAAAAACATTTATAAATACAAAACAAAGAAGCAGGCTGAAGGAAGCTGTAAGAATCATGTAAATAAACTCGGAGAGCGTCATGCACTCCTTTGTCATGCAGAGTAGTGTCCTTGTCTAAAAAAATATACAAAACAAAGCCGTCATAGTCGTGGTATAGGGCTTTTCATTGCATTGACAATACATTTGTACATCACAATAGTACAATAGTACAGATAACACATTCTAAAGTTTTAAACAGGAGACAATTTTGTATAGATGACCTATTTCAGTAGCAGTACTGCATGCTGGACTTACCGTAAAACTATGTGGAAGTGTTTCCTTACATACAGATAGCTTAAGGAATAGTTGTATGGCATATTTTGTAATAATGTATTTATTTAACTAGTCCGGAATTCCAAAAATCTTGCAGTGTTTTTCTTATTGCGAGAAAAGGAATATTTTATTATCACGCTTCTCTCTATGTATGTAAAATAGTACAAAGAGAGTGGCCAATGGGAAAAGGAAGGCTTGGGCGTGAAGTGAACTCAATTCAATGCAAAGTAATGTACAGACTAGTTTAAAAGGAAGAAATTTGGAAATAAGAGAAAGTGTTCGTTTCTTTGTGAAGAGTTCTGTGAACTGAATTACTAGAGAAGTAAAATCGAGTGGAGTACAGTAAAGCTGGTCTGGACTTTGCTGGATAGAAGTAGCCTGGCTTGGACTGGACTGGACTGGAGTGGACTGTCGGTGCTTAATGGAGATGTCATAGTAGAAGAGGATTGTGCAAAATGATGACATCCGGCAAAAGTGTGGTAAATGGCGTACGAGACGACATTGTCTCGATGCAGATCTTTTCTCCAGCTTCCTCTACTTAATGCAAATGCTATGATGATGAAGTGAGGGAATTCAGGAAAACAAGTCGGAGAGATAGTGCCATCCCATGAAGAAACTCCAGTCCAAGTCCAGTTAAGTCTACAATGTAGTTATAATATAGTATGTAGAAACATTCATATAGTAGTAATATGTCCACTCTTTCTGAACTGAAGTGACCATAGCATGCTATCTACATACTATCTACATTACATTATTACATACTTCTTTACAATAGCGACTTGACTATCTCGTAGCTACTCTACATATGCATTACATTCTACTCAACATCAGCATAAACGACTATTTTCTAAAGAAATGAAGAAAAGGAGAAAAGTGTAGCGATGCTGAATGCTACTACTATGTATGGTAGTCTGCTGTTGCTGATGTGATGTCCATGTCCGTTCCCGGTTTCCCAGTTTTAGAATCAAGCTTCTTTCGGTCCCAGTCAGTTATTCCTTGTCCATTTTCCCTACTTATACTTATACACATACGGAACAGTATGAACAATCTAAAATCTTCTATATAGTATATATAAACACGTTTGCTAGGTATCTTACATTACATTACTTGGTTATACTACTATGTACACGTAATATGTTCTGTTCTGACTTGGTTTGCCTTCTTCTGTCCTGTTCTTGTGACAGAGACACATTATCGCATGAGTGGGCTGGCTGGCTGAGCTTTCTAGGCGTCCGTACGGAAATGAATGCGTAATTCCGCCAGCTTCTCACTGAGTCCTCTTTGATGATATTCCCCCTTAGTACGTAAGTATGTGAAGATAGTTACGAGAATAGGAGACCAAGAGCATTGCATTGCATTACATTAGTTTAGTTACGTTAAGGAATGCATGTAGTATGTAGCTGACATGACACATGCATCCTATATGTACATATTCACATATTCACATACACAAAGCTTACTTACGTTAGCTTTGGTTACTCACTCTCCTTCCTCTTCGTCAACTCTTTCCTTCAATCCTTTACTCTAAGCAGTACTTTACTATTTTCTCTTTTCCTTTCCTTTAGACCATACCTTCCAGCTCAGCACACTCGAGACTTTAGACCGAAGGAGAAGAGTTTTTAACTGAACTGGCCTGGCCTGGCCTGATGTGAATTTTTGTTCACATCAGTCCAACTCCCACATACTATACAAGAAACTTTGCATGCAAAAATACATTGAATGAAGGTAGTTCAGTTTAAACCTAACTAGTCTTTTCTTTTCTTACATATCTGTACATACTATTATTGCACAATGTATTTTTACTTCCATCATCCACTTCTACTATTTCCTTAAGCATTTACATTACACGAGAGATTGTAGTATGAGTAAGCATATTCTCATCACAATGCAATGCAGATAGTATATTGTGTTAAGTTAAATGGTTAAACTAAGGTGCCTATACATATGTGTAGGTAGACAAGACAAGCCTGATGTGATAAGTATAATATATACATAGTTGTGTACGTAGAGAAAAAAATCGATGAAGCAGGAGGTTGTTGTACATACATACACTTACATATTATATGCATACAAAGACAAGACTTGACTAGTAGGATTTTTACATGTCTCGTGAGTTTGCATACAAATACAATACACACATGTGAGTATTGTAGTAAGTATTTACCTTGTCAGTATACAAACCTGCATACTTAGATCTACATGTGTGCTCTATATGTATATTTTCTCCTTTCTCTCACTTATACTAGTTTAGTTATGTATGCTAACTAAACTAAACTAAAGGAAAGGAGGGACGCTAGGAAGGAAAACAAGCCTTTCTTTCCGAATTTAAGTAAGGATATACAATATACATGCATATGAAAGTGAAGTGAAGTACAGTAAAGTAAGGAAGGAAGGGAAGGATAAGTATATATGTATGTAGTGAGAGTGAGTGTCCAGTCCCCGGTCTTCAACATTCAACTAAAACTCATTTCCATGCATGCATGAAGACTTCCAAGTTTCTAAAAGAACGAAGCTAAGCAAAGCCATCTCATTCTCATTCTCATTCATTCTCATCTTCTTTTCTCTTTTTCTCCTCGAGTCACTCTTTCTCTTCGTATCTATCTTTCTATTCCGAATCCTCGTCTGCCCTATTCTCTACTACAATTTCTCACTTACTTTTCCCTACTATCTCCTTTCCCCACTGTCGTGTCGGCGGAAAAACCTTTGCGAAGCTTTAGCTTTCCCTTCTCTCTGTCTATGTATTAACTAACGTAAGCCAAAGAGTCCAGAATCCAGCCACTACAAATATGTATGTAATTCCAATCCTAATTCTCATCTCTTTTCTCTCTATCTTGTATCTACACTAGTAAGGTCAGTCTACCTAACGTAACGTAACGTAACGTAAGTCTATTGCATATTATATTGTACGTATGTACATCCTTTTCGGTGTGGCTGTTTATATATAATACTTAGCAGAAGAATAATATAAAGAGCTCCAGAAGTCCGTCCACTTCAGCCCAGGCTCGTCCAGGCCAGAGTCCAGTCCAGCTTCATTCGTGATCCTCCGCTTCATCAAGAATTCTCATCTCCTCAACTCATGTGTTCGCCACGGTATTTACGTCACATTACGCATTTACATTACACAATGCTATATATAAAGTAGAGTCTTGTATATAGTTAGTAGTACATACTATATGCTCATCTGCGCTTTGTTTTCTAGTAAAGTACTGGAATGGACTGGACTGGAGGAGAGAACACTCGAGTTCCTTTAACTACTAGCCGAGTAAAAGATAAAAGGGAATTTTTCACTTGAGTAATTCCGTCGGCGCTAACGAGTTTTCTAATCCACTTCCCACAACTCGTACATTACATTCCTTGTTTGATTGCCTTAATGATAAAAATCAAATGCCGAGGAGAGTTGAACGTTGAACGCTGAACGCAGAACTGGAAACTGGACTGGGATCTTCTAAGCTAAGCTCCACTTTATACAATGCAAACTAAAATACTACACAGCTCAGCTCAAAATACAACTACTACAAATACAACCGTTCTTTTTCCTACTTGTAATTACTTTAGCCTGTGCAGTAAAATACTTACTTATATGTATAACTAACAACAAAGCTCTGCTATCAGGATCTAATGTAAAATGTAATGTAATCTATCTGAGCTCCTATTATACTAAACTAAACTACGCTCCTATTCAATTACCAAACTACATGTATACATTGCACACTATTACGTAAACGTCCAAATTAATTCACTCTTTTTTCTATTTCGGGATTTCTTGCTGCAAGACAAGACTTCTATAGCATTTTCTGCATTGTTACATAAGATCTATACAATATTATACATACGAGCAAACTTTCAGAGACACAAAGTTTGCAATTTTGGTAAACGAAATTGCCAGAAAATAATACAAACTAGGAGATTCATTATTTTGAGCATATTTGTTACATAGAAATACATAAATTCAGACAGGAAAGCAAAAAATGCTTCCACATGTGGGCTAACAAGCTGAAGTTGTTCTAACAAAATGATTGCTTGGAGCGGCACGACAATACAAGGGACACGACGAGTATGCTTGAAGAGCACCGACAAGACTCTATCTGTAATGATGTACAGAGCCGACACGTTCTTTGTCCGAATTCACAGGGAGGCACGTGCATTGCATCTGCATGAACAATACTCGTATCGTACTTCGTAAAAGTATTTATGTGAGTCAGTTCTTTAAAACAAAAAAGATATTTGTATTTATTCTCAAATTTGAATTCTTAAGAGACTGGCCTTTGTTGTTAGTGAATTTGTTACATAGCTAGTTCTTTGCGAGCAACTGGGTAGTATTTATTATCATTTTCTATAGAAATTTACGCTACGATGGTGGAAGTAATACGAAACGAGTCATTTTAGGTAGGTAGGAGGTATTTATTTTTATTATGTAGTAGTTTGTGTAGCACCTTGTTATTTTTCTAATGGATCAATATTTTACATAAACGTTTACACATCAATATATTGTTTGGTAGTTTATAGTTTGCTCCTACAGTTTTTCTTACTGCGAGGAAGATTTTCAATCCAAGTAGAGAGTCTGTATAGTCCATACCATCTCAAGCTAAGGCTTTTGAATGTGCATAAATTGAAAATAGAAGAGAGAAGCAATTCAAGTAACAAAAAATAATAGAGCCACTGAAATTGTATTCATACGTCTTATACTGTATAAATTCTACATTATAAGGGTTGCAAGGCAAGGCAAGGCAAGGGGATCACAGCACTACGGCCTTTGTCTTGTGTACGTATGTATGTTACACATGGGTCATAACATAAGTAAAGCTATGTGTTCCCCTTACCATTTTATAAACAATTATTTAGATTCGGATTTGCATTCATATTTTTGTTTTATTGTCTATTTTCCATATGAATGGTAATACGAATACAAAGAAAACACGTTCAGAAGTACTTACCTTGTGAATGTGTAAACAAGGGATTGCCATATAAATAGTAACAGTAATAGTAGTAAATCTATATATCTAGTATGTGAAAGAAAAAGGGGGAACGATACTTAAGACGCTTACGAAACTGAAGTACAGTGCTTTATCTATGTACATGTTCTACAAATAGAATAGAGCAAGATTACTAAATGCCATGCAATACATAGTGTCACTCATATCCTGTCGTGTGACAAGGCAAACAAGTTGGGCAAAGCAAGATTAATTTAACATTTGATTAAAAGGAAAATGTAATACTTAGGTTCTAGATTCCTAGACTAAAGTAAAGTAGTAGAGTCACAGTCTGCGTTCTTTCAAAAAGAAATTAATCTAAAACTTCAATAATGATTCTGGCTTGGCTTGGCTCAGCTGTGTTAGATTCCTTTTCTTGCCAAATAAAAGGTTAGGCCTTTAGTTTAGAAAGTATCGCCTATAATTTCTCGACTTTATTAAGGATGGGTGGAATATTTATAGTGAAGCTAACAAGGTTTCTTTTTGTTTGTATAAAGTATATCTCTGCATTACTTTACATTACTATTACTGCATAAGATTATCAAGCTATCTATTACTATGAATGCACTATGTATTAAGATATGCATACTTAAAGAAGTATATTATGATATACTGGGAAAGGAGAGCGTTTTTGCTCCGTTCTTCTTTCTTGGCTTTTCCCAAGGATGTTGTTTGGTATGGTTTGGTTCTAGGAAGTATTTCCAGCTTCTTCTTACAATTGCCCATCATTTGCATAATCAAGGAGCTTTAGAATAAGAAAACAGGAGATATCTTTTCATTTCAACTGTAAAAGGGACACGTGCCTTCCTCAGCTCACATCCCATCGCATCTTTCCTCAGCTCTGATAATTTCTACCAACATAAATAACTAAGTATGCTTTAGCTTTAGCCAAAGTAAAGGAAACGAAGCTAAAGTAAAGTAAATTAAATTAAGTAAGTAAGGGTTGGTAGAAAAGATAACCAAATGCTATAGAAGAGACTGAATGAGAGGGCACAAGACTCTTCATACTATAAAAGAGAAGATTTTGCTAGTTAGACTGGTTCTGGCTGGAGGAGATGTATAAGTAAAGTATAAAATGAGTCAAGTGAAGGTAGATGGATAAATAGATCGAAAAATAGATCCCATCTGTGATGGGATATTATGTTATGCTCGGGGCAGATGTTGATGCTGCTCTCTACTCTGCTAGAGTTAGTTAGTGAAAGTTGGTTAGGTTAAGTTAAGGCCAAACCTGAGAAGAACAGAAGAAAGTCTGGATGGTTGTTGAGAAGGAAAGCGATTAGTTTGTATGCAAATTGGACGGAGAGAGTGGAAAGAAGACGAAATGAGTCTACAGTTCTGCAAAAACCTCTTAAAACTCCAGCCCAGCACTCAACGACTCAACTCCTATCCATACATATTGTAGTTGATAAAATTCATATAACTTTCTCCAATGCGTATAAACAGCAGGTTGTGTAATTGGAAGAAAAGAGTGAACAAGTGTACTCCCACTTACTTTCGCCAAACTAATTCAACCTCTCCATTCCAGCTCAAAAGTACTCCAGAGCATTACATACGGAAAACGAACTGCGTACATTCACCACTACATGTCTTTGCATTAGGCAGGTACTCAAAAATAATGTAGAAATTAAACATATGCCGTATGTACCTACAGATGTTATAACTTTGACTGTTTCTACTAAAATATTCATAAAAACTAACAAATTTAGTTGTTTGTGACCTATACTTAACATGTGTTTAATATTTAATTTTGTTAAAATATTAATAAACTCAGGTTTGAAATGCTTCATTCTGTAAGTCTGTAAAATACATTTCCAATTAGTATCCTTACTTACACTCTTGATTATCATATATTCAATTTGTCAACTAGAATAAATAATTTTGTAATTAATACGTTTAATTTGGTAATGCTACCCAATAGAGGTTTAGAATTAATAAAAGATAATTTTACTGTGGTACATCCCAATGTACTCTTAAATTCATTGGATAGATAGGTAATATAATGTAATACGTAGTATACTACTTATATGTTATGCATTCCTATAATATTAAATAATATTAATAGTATATTACGTGTGCCAAAAAGAAGTCATTTCGTTAGGAGATTTAAATGAGCTGCGCTTGGCGATTGCAAGTCTCTAGGAGATAATTGGATTAAGGATGAATATAAACATTCTGAGCTTTTTTTAACTGCTCGATTTCATGTCATTAAAAGCAATTTGAGTTCGCTTCAACATAATCTGAAAATATATGTAGTATCCTTACGAATTAATTCCCTGTGCCCATTATCCACTGCTTAGAGTGTCCATATACTATACAGCAAAGGATTTTAGCTTCTGCGTTGTAAATAATAAATTATTCTACAATTATGTCCTTCAGTCTGGCTTGTTCTGTTCTCCTTGTCCCATGTCTTGGTCGCAAATGAAAAAATAGAGCGGGTTGTGTGCTAGTGCCATGCCGGTGCTGTTTTGGTAATGTGTATGTATGTATGGATGTAATTGTAGTTTGGTTGGTTTGGTTTGGATAGAGCCGTTGACAAGACGGAGCTGTAGCTGTAGAGAAACTACTAGACTCACTCGAAAATTCTTGATTGCCTGTCGGATGCACCCTATTTTTCATTTGTGCTAGTTAAGCGTAGCTGGGATATTGTAGATTGTATGCTGTAAGTATATTAGTAGGGACATTATGATTTGTATTCCCGTTGTACTGCTATTTATGCATGTATGTTATGTAGTATGTAATGTGTAATATGAATTTGTTGTGTAGTAAACCAAGTAGAGGAACTGTATGTATTGCATGCACTATGGCACTCCGAAATTAGCCAAACGACATGGGCGCCTTCATTTTCATATTTGCCTTAACACGCATCAGAGAATTACCGAATTGCATGGCTTGGCTTGCTTACTAGACACTTTCCTCTTACTACATTTATATCTGTATTACCATCAACAGCTCCTAATACATAAACATTCTCATTTCATTTTTATAATTCCTTAGCCGTCTCCTGTCTTGTTCTCTTGGCTAGCAATTTTCTTGTCTTTCTTTGTCCGCCTTACTATTAGTCGACTTGACTAGTTTTGGCTTAACATCAACATATTTCTCTCCAACAAATAACACAACTTGAGCAACGCAACGAATCTACTAACTCCAGCTCTGTCTTCCTAGGCCTAATGTAAATGTAGGCACTGTCCCCAGCAAATACACTACGCTACCATTTAAAGCCTTTATCCGGAGGCTACATACAATAATTCTATAACTACTTTTACAATCTACTGCCATATACTACTAATAAGAACAAGAACCAGTAAGTTTCCATCTATCTGTAGAGAAAATGGTGCTATATGTACAATCTACAGTACAGTACAGTACACTTATTACTCTGCTGACTCTCTCTGAATGAACATAATTCCCTTTTCTAATCTACACGTCCCTATTATTTATTTCGTGTGAATTTACACGTTGCACTAAACAGCATTCGTGCCCTCATTCGTTTTTCTGGTCCTTTCGCTTTAATGGCAAGGAAAATAAAGAAAACACACTAAGCTCTTTGGAATGACTTGTAGCATAAGCGGAGCATTACTTGTATTACTTTCTCAAGGTGTCCTTTCATGGGAATGATTTATTCAAAGTAATTAAGTTCCCAATCGAATCTGTCTTGTTTAAAATTTGACGGAGCTGAGCTGCCTAGCAAAAGTCATTAGTTTTGCACATGTTTTCTTTCGTGCGAAACATTTTTTCCAGTAGAGAAAACTTGCTATTAATTTTACTTGTCATGTCGATGTTTATTTCGTTGGCTAACTGAAATATTAACAGAGAAACTTCCTTTAGATTCTATACAAAGTACAAGGTACCTTTAATTTAATGTACGTTTCTTCCAGGTCGTATGGATAATAATTTAATTGCAGTAGCATACTACGTAGTATAAGAAAAGTATGACAGAATCGCAATTTATTTGCACTTTGTTAATACAAAATACAAACTTAATTATTTATCTCCAAGATTGTTAAATATTATGGAAATTGAGAAAATCTACAATCTCATGTTAATCCATCATTCATGTTAGCATGTCACAAAATGTTTACTTTGCATTGTCATTCAAATCACATTAGTTTTCTTTGAAATTTTTAATTAATTTGGTACGCGTACATACAGCTTTATAGAGATCTGTCACTCATATCACATTTTTACCAGTAGAATAAAATTTATGAATGTTTACAAAGAATTAGGTGACTACACTTATTTCTTTATGCATATTGAGTCACGCTTAGTTGAGTTGTGAAATAAAAATTATAATTCAGGAATTGAAACAGACTAGATTAAAAGTAGAAGTGATAACGGCTTCTACGATTATGAATAGCATGAATCATGCATTGAGGTAAAACAATAGTGTTTATTTCTATACAAAGTGAATGTATGCAAAGTACGTGCAAATACAAAAGCATAATCTAGTGACAAAACTTAAGTAGGCATTCTGACAATATGTGAATCAAAAATAAAGAATAATGATTTTAAACATGACCATGAAACAAAGATTTAATTCTGGTTCTCCCTATATAGGTAGTCCAGGTGTAGGGTTTTCAAAGGAATAGTAATAATATTACGAGTATACATAGTACAGTCAATAGAAGATTTAGGAAGAAAGATCCCTTTGATTGGACAGTGACATTCTTAAATCGGAAACCGGTTTTGATTCTTCGACATTTTTACATTATAAATGGGAAATTGTGTTTCATACACAAATCCATATAGGTACCCTACACCATGTATACTGTCTTAAGGCCTTAGTAATACGTATTATACTCTCTATGCAACATTTAAAGCTTAAATTGTGAAGAGAATGGAAAGAGCACGGAGGTAGAAGGAATTAAATACGAACTACACATGCAACATATTTATTATGAATGTTATACATACACCTCGAAAAGAGTACTATACTTAAGATTAAACGGGCTTCATCATCTTTCATTCTTTCTCGTGTCTTCAAAAAGAGCGACCCGGCTCGCGCGGTCTCGTCAGCATCAACGTCGTTCCACACATACAATCGCGAAGAGATCCTCTTCACATAACCAAACCAGTCCAGTTTCAATTCACGTTTAATAGTAATAATAATATAAGCTTCGGTTAAAAGGATGATAAGATGAGATGGGAATATATCTCCATAAGGTGGACTGGACTTGGACAGGATTAAAAAGCAGAACAAGTTCAATACAAAAGATTTTATGCATAATAAGCTTAATAATGTCCGATGCATACATAAATAGTGTTTCATTTTTTATTCAAGAGCATGATGAAGCAGACCCAATTCACTCCCATAAATATTATCTCATCCAACATAAATTCCCTGCCTTGCTCTGTTTTACATTCAATCCATTTTAATTCAATTCAACACAATTCATCTATTTATCATTCAAACAACATCAACTCTTCACATGTAGGTATTTGAGTTGGTACCTACTACCTACCATTAACCTATGCATCAACCTATCATACATGTATTACATAAAGGGTATGCATTACATATCTGTTTTCCACATACAATGATTACAATAAACTCCTTTCTCATGTTTGTATGCATATCTCACGTTAAGTTATGAATATCTAATTGTAAATACAGATTGTCCATGACGACATGGCTGGGCTGATTACAGAAGAATCTTTCTTTGAATGTTTTGTCGCTTTATTTTAATTCTTCTTCTGATCTGCCACACACATTCAACTAAATCCCATTCAATGCATCGTCATCACACACAAGTTGCTTTAATTTTTACCTGTATTTATTTTATGCTAAAATTAGTAAACATTTTTAGTTTCACATTGAGCACAATTTATTTTGTAATTGGGATTTATTCGTAGGAATTGTTTATCAGATCTTGTTCTAATATAATTCTTAATCTTGTTACAGAAAATTAGGTATGCAAGTTTTTTTTAAAAATAATTGATACATTTAAGACTGAAGACTAAAATCTTAATTTACTGATTGTGAGAAAAACAAAGACTTATAGTTAGTTATTGTCTACGCAGTAAAATTTTTGCATGCATCCTGTCGTAGTTGTAGTCATACATATGCAAGCGAATGCCAAATATTTGTGATGCCAAGTAAAACTGTAGGAAAAAATGCGTATATTTATGTAGATGGGAAGACGATTGTGAATAAAGTCGGCGCGTTACACTAGTTATTCTAACAATAAGCAATAGGAATGAGTTGACTTTGACTGCATACTAAAATGCATTAGAAATTAGGAATAGAGATCGACAATACACAATGGAATACAACATTCCAGAAAAGTGTGGCATGGTGCGCTGGTATTTTTCTTGAGGCTTGGCTCCTGCCGAAGACAAGCAAAGCTAGACTTAAATGTACGCTCTAACTTGTTGTACGTAATTCTTATAGGTAATGGATTGCCTAGCTAACAAACATAATATAGGTATTGCTACTTATAGTACATTTATCGCATCTCTAACTCACTCAGCTAACGAATCAACTATTAAACTAAAGAATTTAACAAGCGCACATATAATCCAATCCAAACCAACAGAACCAATTCAACAGGAGATAATCTACAACCACATACTACATACATTGCATTCTATTGAATTCTACTTGTGTTTGTGGGGATGCCGAACAAAGCACAAGGTAATAACTATAGAAAACTATCTTAAACCTGAGCTGTTAGACAAGCACAAGACGAGACTTTGTAGCTGGACCAACTCAACTCAACGAACCAACCAGACCACTCACTGTTGATGCGAATGCCGATTTCTAGTCCTGATTTCATTTCAATAAAATACCTGTCATAGTACAAGCTTTGTATATACTTATAAGTAACACAACTTTATTTTTACACATATAAGGAAATACAGATATGTACATACACAAACGTATATGTCAATGGCACACAACATGAGTGATATCTAACTGGCAAATTATCCCACTAGCTAGTTTAACATTCTTTCAGTAAGCCCCATGCTAAATACTATATGAATTCGCTGAACCCATGCAAAATTGTTCGCTTTAAAATTATTTTAGTTACATTTTTTCATTAACACACAATGAAATTATCTGTATTATAAATCTACAAATAAAATTTTTATGTTTAACAATTTTTGGAACAGTGTAGCAGATAATATAAAAAATACATCAAAAAGAAAAAAAAAATACCAAAATTGTTGTTTATCCTTCTTTAAAAGCGAGCTCCACTGAATATTTGACACCTCTCCACCCAGCAAAAGATTGTCACTCTGACATATACACAAACAGGTAACGAGTATTTCATCCACTGTTATTCTATGTACTTATATAATATGCACTATTTAAGTACTGAAACAAGCAGTGTATGGGTAAGGAATTAAAGAGTGGGAATTGTTACATAGGAATGCACTGGAAACTATAGTACTGCTACTTTATTCTATTTTATATGCAATTGTAGATAGCAAATGCTTGTATTTGTAATTCTCCATATTATGCATTTATAGCGCTTTATAGCGTTTATATGTAACGCATACATAAGTACTATTCAGTTAGGTTCATGTATGCAAAGTACTTTGTACCTTCTTTATTATGACACAAGAAGAGGAGTCAAAGAGCAACAATAGAGTCGTAATAACTTCATAGCCAAACTCATTCACTTCAACTTCATTACAATGCATATGCGTCAAATTCCTTCCACTGGAATCTCTAACGAACAAGTTACAACGACCTAAAACAAACAACTGTTTTTATCTCTAGAGATGTGTACATCTGCATGTAACCATTTTACATTAAATTAGAGAGAGGCAATAGATAATTTAGTTCCTATGTAATGTTCCTACTTGGATGTTTAGCCATAGTCATAACGAGTCAGATGTAAATGCGAATGCTAGAAAAACCAAACATTCATTATTCTTTCTAAGTAAGAATACAATATCTCTGTGCGAAACTATTCATTGTTTCTTTCCGAATGTATCTAACATATTGTCTCCACTAATTGCACTCATCGTATAATTTCTTTGTAAGTAACCACAAAATCTGCATACTATACGTACTACATACATAATGCATGTATGATGTAAGTAGTTCAATTTGTAGTAGGTACTTATCATTAGAAACAAAGAATCTATACATAACAAAGACTTTTTGTAGGTATGTACACTAGTGTCTATTTATTTAGGAAATGTAAAAGCTGGAGATGTAATAATTTACTCTTGAAATTCTATACTAGTATCTTTTATGTAAGGATATATAAGAGTTCTGACAAAGAGTAGGTATTAGGGATCGTTAGCATAATGGCGAATGCCCATCTTGAAAGTAGGCAGAACTTTTATAAAAATAACAAGTTTAAAACCTAAAAGTGAGTGTGATACGTTGTACTGGGAATGTCAGTATACTAACAGTTAGTACTTCTTGACGTGGCAGCAAGCTTTGAAATGCTTTACAATTGTTGTTATGTCTCTGTTATGATTTCATTTGAATTGGAAGATTGAATTTGTTGAATATCATATTTATAAAGGTAAAAGTACACATATAATATATATATTATTATTATAGGTATTTCCTATAGAATAGTACACACATCTCTATAATAATAGTTTTACCAAAGAAAAGTTTTCTGATCTGTAGTGTGCATGGTAGTTTCGTTGTCTTGTGTGTTTGTGATTTTGTTTGTGTCATGGGACGGAATCTGTATAAGAAGGCGAGACCAAACAGCGTCATACATACAAAAGTATTTTGAACAGAATGCTAATACGGGTTGAATCATTTGAGAACAGATACAATACGTGTGACATCGACCCCCTTGAGATCACGGCAGGTATCTGGTAGCAGGAATTCTGCATAATATCTCAAGTCTGGCGCGTGTCACTTCTCTCTAACGATCAAATATTCTTATCAAATTATTACTACATGTCCTTTCTTCTCCTTCGGGTTGTCTTGTTACACAAGTTAAGTTAAGTCACCCACTGTGTGTAGATTGTGCCACCTAAAATCTTATGCACAACTTCAGCTATCTATAATATACAAATTCCTTAATAGCTTTATGCCTACAGAACATCTCGTTGAAAACTAAATCTTACATTAGGTACATCTTATGTAAATGTCATTCTGCATACATACTAACAAAGGAATACCAAACCAAACCAACTCTTTCTGAAGTACATACCAATAAATACATACGTTTATAGATATCAATACGTATTTGTACATATAGAATCTAGGGTTACTTACTTACTTCTTTGTGAGGTACCTATCGCCTACACATAATTTTGCACTGTGCATATTTAGCATAGCATGTTATTAAGTTACATTGTGGAATAACTTCCAGTCTAAGATTTATTAAATATTCTACAAAGTTATTTTGCTACTGTTGAGCTTAGCGTCAGCACAAAAAAGAGACTACACTAGATGCCAATGCTAAGGCCAAAGCATTGTATCATCCATCTTATAACAAGTCGTCGGTTTAGCAATGTAGCGAAATAATGTAGTCAAATTGAGTCATAGCATAGTAGTTGCATTGCATACCTAAGTAAACTGTTGAGACAGCTCACTCAAGAGCTATTATCGCACATTAAACCCGGTGAAAAATTACACACTACAAATATCCAGTGTGTTGTGAACCATATTGCAATAACCCCTGAAACTTAAGAACAGTTAATGGATTGAAGAAAAGTTTGATGATGAGTCAATGTACTGTTATATTACTAATATACAGATATATGTAGCTTATTTGTAGAAAATGACAATACAATACTGTTATTAGAACATTAGTTAACGTTTAAATGCATTAGTTTATTAGAATTATCAAGAGAAACTTTTTAACAACATATTTACTTACTACCTATAAAAGTATAGGAAGGAAAAGTTTACCAACTCTATATTGGTTTGATTCGATCGAGCCTACATGAGTAGCAAGTTGGCTACATAGAATTAAAGAATAATGGATAATTGTATAAATATGTCTACTATGCTGGTGAACATACAAAATTTAGTAGCAAAGCAAGGCAAAGCAGCAATTTCCAAGCTACTACAGACTACCTCTTTACTTTTATCTAAGTAATTTAGGTTAAACTCAATTGTGAAATTGTAAATTGCTGTTCTTTTTGCTGATTGCTTCCTATAGTTGATAACCTCTAGAGCACAACAGAAAACTCGCCAACTGGCTTTAGTCATTTCATTTAGCAAATACGTGGTAATATTAGTAATACAGTGCTTATAATGTTTCGTACTTTGAACTGACTATAAATTACTGTACATACACATGTAAGTATGCATATAGTTTCTTTAGGTATGCATTATGCATTCCATTTATCATTACTCCTACGTGTATGTGGGATATGTCTATTGTATGATTGTATGTATGGATTCAGCATTCAATTTTATTGCTATCTTATACATACGTGAATTCGTCAGCTATAAAATAAATTCACTCCTCACTACAACTAACACACATAAATACTCAAAGAAGGCGAGGAAAGAGTTACTACTGTGCACTGTATGTATTTGTACATGTAGGTAGTAGGTAGGATAGAACAGTACATACAATGGAGTTGGGAGTTTTGCTAAACTAACTAGTTGACTCACAGTTGATTTTGCTAGTTGATTGGTAGAGGGTTCTTCTCCATTTATTATAGAACTCCCTACACAGAAATTATTATGTACGTATTGATTGGTTGATTTAATATCAGTCGAAAACATTTAAACATGAAGATGGTGGAGCATTCTATAAGCTATCATTAAAATTTGCGATTTGCGACTCGACTTAAAATCAA
>JAQFYC010004475.1:0-17048 GCA_034694165.1 Tomocerus mixtus | reverse complement strand
CTACAAATTGCATATCGATAACTAGGTTAGTCTTTCTGGAAAATATTTATAGTTTAAATAGCCAGATTCATCCCTGGGCAGAATGATGCTCTGTGCCTATGACATATACAGATATTTGCATTTAGGAATATATTGCAAAATTAGTCTTATATGCTAAAATACACAATATATTGTTGGTTAATACCTTATTAAAAGTAATTTAAAGTTAAATTAGAGGAGATTAATAGTTAGCAAGTCTAACAAAAGATACGCCACTGCAAAAAGGTTAAAATTATTTATAAAATCAAATTAAATTTTATTAGCTACATAACTTGATTAGTTTTTTTTGCAAAAATTGAAAGAAAAAGTGGAACCCTGTGCCTACGACATATATACCGTAAGTTGTTTCTTCTAAGTAACTACATAAAGTGAATAAAAGAGTAAGGATGACCAGACCAGAAACATATAGACTGAAAAAGCAAGGAATAAATAGGTAGCTAACTAAAGCAAAAGAAAAAGATGACACTTATACGGATGTACACTACACATACAGTGTACAGAGATATAGAGTGAAAGAGGAGACGACTTCATGAAATGAAATCATCCACGTCTGGTCTGTTCTGGAGAAAGAGAGTAAGGGACTGATTGCGAATTGCGAGTGAGACTGAGACGTCTAATTAATGTTTGGCCAAGGGGCACCCACCAAAACCAAAAGAAGCAAGAAATGTCGAAATGTCCTCATCCTACTCTCGAAAACATTGCTACTAGCGATATGCTTATACTTACAATATGTACCATTAAATAAATACGCAGTAAGCTCAACTAATACGGATCTATCTGCACTTGCAAGCATTCTCCAAGCAAAACACGTTTTATATTCTTGTCCTGTCACAGCAAATATTCCCAATTTAGCCTAAACAAAAATAAAATAGGCATATTACAAGCATTTTCTGCAGAATCATTCACGTTATTTATTACTTGACAGCCTATTTAAAATTATCGAAACTAAATTTTTCATCAAAATCCAAGCATTTTCTTAAATACTTAAAGTATGTTTATAAATTATCAATTTACAAACGCTTCAATTGTGAGTTTTAAGTATTATGTAAATTACATAATGTAATTACTAATTGGAGCAACAACTAAACGAAGAGAAGATTGGGAAATCTATGTTTAATAATTCCCTAAACTTTATCATGTGATTTGTTGATTGTTAATTCCCAAGTATAAAGTCATGTGCATGTGATTTGTTGAAATTATTTACATTTTTATTCTGTCTCTTGTATAAAAATAAAATAAAATTGTTATTTACTCATATATATTAAGTATAGTAAATGCATGGAAAATAGTTGCTTGGAGAAAGTCTATTCCTACTTAGATGTATATAAAAGTTAAAGAGACGATATTAGCAATGTATTATGTGTATACAATAGAATATTAAGAGAGAAAGCTATTAGCTGTGTGGTTTGGTTTGGTTGGCAAGGAATGGCAACTGTGTCTACTGTCCTGTCTACATTGAACGTTAACTTTCTTTATAGAGAGACGTACGTACGAACGTCTTTTCTGGTGAAAGTAATAAATGTACATCTCTTTCTTTTGTGTTGGGTTGTGATGGGATGTGGTGTTGTGTAGAGGAGTCAAGTCAGTCGACATAGACATTTTTGTCTGAGAAAGACAGCAATATGTGACCGTTCTTTCTTTACGTTCCTCCGTTGCGAAGGAATTGAGCGAGCAGAGCAGAAAAAGCAGAAAAAACCACGACCAACTAAACTAAACCAAGTAAAGAAGGCTATGTATGTATGTAATGTAAGAACAGTTTGAATGGACAGAAGATTTGCTCAATGTGGCTGTGGCAGCCCAGACCAGGCATCTTTCTTAGTATAATAAAAGAGAAAAAAATTGGAGAAAGCATAAGACGTCTTCTGGACAGACCACGCCAGGCCAGGCCAGGACAATGAATATAATATAACAACATGAGCAAAATAGAAAATTCCTTTCTCAATTCATGGGGATTGACCTAACCTATTTGCAGAACTCTATTTCCCTTCCATTCAACTGCATTTGCCTTTGCTTTTGCTCCATATTTTTATTTTTCTCCAGCAGGGAAAGCTACAGCCACAGAAAATTCTTCAACATTTTTTTGAAAAATGCAATTTAAAGAATATCTTACATTTTTGCATAGGTACTGAAGAACTGTCTTTAATTAAGTGATCATAAATTGTAATCCATAAAAACAGGAACTGGAGAAACACAATAATAATAATATTAAATTAATTTCAGGCCATCGTTAATTACCCTCAATAAAAACAGGAGCAGAGACCAGGACTAATAATAGCTTTCTTTGTCCTAATTTAAGAAATAATGTGACGTGCTGTAGACTTGGGTACCTAAATGCTGGGAGGTATTATGATTCCAGTTCCAGTTCAGTTCAGCAATATAAATTATAATGACGAGGGGAATGAGTTGAGTTACTAGGACACTTGAGCCCACTTGACTCCTACCAAACCACTATTAGTATATTACTATAAAAGCAGACTATAAAAACCAGACGACTAAAATGAGGAATTCCTCTAATATTCTATGTAATGAGCTGAAGAAAGAAATACAAAAATGCTTTGCTACGGATACGGAATGGAATTTTTGTTTTCCCCTCGTGGAATGCTATATACTAAATATATACGGGGGTGCTCCAATATATCTTGTGTATAGACATATTGTATTATGTAGGAAATATGTACAATGCAAGAACCTATTAGTATTTAGGTAACTATGAGAAGGAAGAAGAGTTTAGTTGAGTTCCTCGTGAGAAATCTCAATTATGGCAAAACGCCTTCCTTCCTCTTCCCTTCAGAGTTGAGCACTTGAGCACAATGGATAATATAATAAGTATGAGGAGCAATTTCCTCGATTTTTTGCTTTAATTCCATTCCACAGCATCCAACTCCAACTCGACGTAATTCTTGTCTCCTTTATTCGTTAAAGAAACAGCGTCACGTCACATTGCATCGCAAGACTCCCATCCATCTCTCTAAGAAATATAAACTCAACTGCTTACGTTCCTGCATACCTATTCGAGCCTATAACGGTTCAACCCATTATTCCCTTCGTTTAGCATTACAGGACAAATTTCTATGTACGTGCTTTGTCAACTGGGCTAATTTCTCCGCATTCTGAAAATAGTCTAAATGCCCAATCGTCCTCGAAACAAGTCACCTAATTTCGAGATGCTCTTTATTCTTTTTTATATATACTGCTTTCAGTGTTTAGCAAAATGTCCCAGTGAAAAAGGTATAAGTCCTGAAATTTCGCTTATTTCACATTTGCCATTAAATAATCATTAAGTCCACATTTACAGACGATGCAAAAAATAAAATCTGACTAAAAATTCTTGAAAAATCTGTTCCGTATAGCGAGTTTTTCCTTTTACCAAAATTTCTTATAACCATTTTATTTTAGATACTCTCCATTTAGGGAATTTGTGCCTTTTCCCCGAAACTATCACAATTAAACAATTCATCCACTTAAAATACCTTTCCTTTCATCCTCTAATACATTAAGTGGAATTGTCTCCCACGCTAAATCCTACTAATAATTATTTATATTATATATCATAGGATTGAAACCTTATTATTCCAGCGATTTTCTCTAATCATCCTTCAGAGCTACATGATCTGCGTCTATAATCTATTTCTCAACTTAAAAGGAAATTCTAGAAATATTGTAACCAGGAAAACAGTGGGTGAAAGCTAGCTTTCTCTTTTATCTAATACATATACTATTCATTGTCAGGTCACAGCCGTTTCATTTATTTTATTTCCCTCCCTGTTCATTATTGTAGTTAGCAACAGTTCAGTGGCATTGTACTGCATGCATGGCGTGGGATGGAAGCCAATCCTAACCGAACCATTAACTCAAGCCAAAGCAAATCAAAAGTTAAGGTTTTAGCATGTAATATGAGAAAAATTAGGGAGTCGGAGGAAAAGTATAGTTGCACAGATATAGTTAGGCTTTTTACAATACAACCCGAGCCATAAAATGCAATTACCCGAAACATAGTGTGTACTTATAAACCGGAGAAGACAAGACAAACTGCCTTCGTCTATTTAAAGTCTCTTTGCTTTAGTTTTAGTCGAGTTGACTTTGACTTGTCAGTAGGGTGCACAGTCGAGTCACCGTCCCCACAATACATGACATCTAAAACGCTAAACGTACGTTACGTAACCTAACTTTCAGTTTTAATCGCACCCACCAACAAAGATGAGTATTCAGTGTGACCAAATTCAAAATGTACAGAGAAAGAAGATGAACCTACATAAATATAACCTATGTACCTTTTTACCATTATTCCATTCCCATTCTTAGTAAAGACTGAACACACTGTAAATGTAATTTCATATAATATTGCAAAAACTATAGAAATTAGAGCAAAGACACTAAGGCCCGGTTTTCGTGTAGTTTGGTGCTTCAAAGGCAATCCTTCCGCTTTTTATATTACAACAGATACGAGCTCCAGCCCAAACCAGGTAGCAATATCTTGCATGAATGTATAAATACCTTAAATCATTTATTAAGGCCCTAGGGCTAAATTCCACTGTAAACTCAAGTGTTATTAAAATAACATTCTAATTTTTTATATAATATTCAAGTGGATAATCCTGGGGAAACTTATATCTAATTTGTATTATATATTGATAATAATAAATTACTAAATTAACAACGGAATTTACGTTGCATGCGTGTGGTTCAACAAAATACTTACTGATAAATGAACAATTAATGCACAGATTATTATTTGGCTCATTTTACCGTCCTTAGGTATTTTAAGCAATAGATTAATGAATATAATAGTTGAATAGATTCCTTTTTGCGAAAACGATGTCTGGATCAACTTTTCAACCGTCAAGGGGGAAACTTGCTAATTTTAGCATCAAGTCCACAAATGTCACACAAGTATCAATCAACCAAAGAAATTTCTTCCGAGATTTCAATAATTAAACATTGGCTGGGGTTTATAATTTGGATTATACGGTTCCCCGTGTATTGTACATACGCTACCAAGCAAACTAATTTCATTTCATTTGATGCTGGGACATCCTTTTGCTTCTTTCAAGTCTACCTCGAGCAACTTTAACCGCGATCACCACTTTGACTTGGTTCTCCAGTATCTCCAGTTCAGTACAGGGTTCTGTTTCTCCGTGCTCGTCCTCACTCTGCCCGCAAAACTTTATCTAAGCGAACCATTGAACAACTTTCTCTCTTGCTTTGCTTTCTTTTCACAATAGCCTATTTGTACGTACCACTTTCCTACTAGTTGATGAAATTTTCCACTAAAGTAAAGAAGATACCTTTGTGTACCTTTGTCCTTAGATTACATAGCATAACATACTACTATATACATACATAGTACATATCTATCTATCCGTGTAAAGCCAAACCGTGTAATTTATATAAAGGCTTCAATTCCCCCTCTATTTATAATAATATGTACCTTTAGCCAAACCCGAGTCAAACCAAACCGCACACACATTGTGTGCAACGTAGTTTACAATAGTTTACTCATCCTTTAGAATGTCATGTCAGCCTGTGTACTATGTATAGATTTAGTTTAGCATACATAGTATGTAGTACTACACTAGATAAACTTCTATTGACATGACATGTAACCTGAATTGCTCAAACTTTAGCTTCATCCTAAGTATTGTGTACACATATCACTTTCCCATCAATTTTCTAATTATAGACATACGAAACAAAAACGGGAGAAAACCTTTGCTTTCTCTTTTCCTGCAGGAAGCTACTTTCTTTCAGTATAATATTGCTCCCCACTTACAATAACATTGTTATGTTTGTTCAGCTTGTGTACACAATTCTACAGGGAAACAGACGACAAAAATGTCAATTTAAATAATACCTATTACAATTTCAAGGAAATACTAAATTTAGTCATTCCATAACCGGGGTTTATACTCGGGGACCACGGTTTTAAATTTTTAAATACAAATTTTATATTTAGTTCACTATTAAATGCCGAAAAAAATTTCTTAGAAACTAAAATAAGTAGGCCAAGCTTGCTTAACATTATTAGCAATTTACGAGCTTTTGTGAAGAATTCAAGGTAAAAATAATTGTATTTTTTAAAACCGGAAAACCGAAATTCATATTTGGCTCCGGGTTTGGGATCCCTAACTTTGTTAAGCCATTGGATTGATGTTTTAGGGTTAATGGATGTTTGTGGGACTATTATATGATTCCCTTTTCTACAGAAATACAATACAATAACTACAATGCAATTGAATCCATTCCAATTCCAACATTCCAAGAATCAACAACCAAAACAAATCAAACCAAGTGAATTAAAGTCTGAAGTATGACACATTATTTATATAACTACTGATACATATAACTATAATATCTTTCTTTGGAAATTAATTAGCTATATCTGAAAGGAAATAATAGGAAATAAGGAAAGTTTGGTGGGTTGGTTTTGGCTTTGCTTACTTTGGTGTATTGATAAATAATAATTGTGTCAGTAGATAAACTGTTTATCTATATTTTCACAAGAAACAGAGGTAGCTGCGACTGCGACTGTGAGTTAAAGGGCTGAGTAAGCAAAAGCAAAGGATACAAACTAAATGTTTTCTCTTGATGAATACAGGCAGCTGGGGTAAACTTGTTATAGTTCTTGTCATGTTGCCACACTCAGTTCATAATTAAGCTAAGTAAATTCGAGACATGTAATGTTATTTTCCGTGGGATGGGATGGGAAGGGATGCGTCATGATGACTTTCATCCTTTTCCTGGAATTATATTACTATACTAAAGTCACAGTCATTATATCTGTACTTTATATTTATATTTAATTGCACATAAACTATAGTTAACCCAAATATTAACAATAAGGGACCATTCACATATAACTTCTGTTTCTGTTATGTTTGGGAACGGTTATATACAAATGAAATAATTTTTATAAAAGTAGTTAATCAGATATTAAAAACATAAATAATATTAAATTTATTTTATTAATATTAAATGAATATCATCCAAATTTAACAACTTTTAATTAATTATGGTTAAAAGGTATTTGAAAAATGGAGAAATAAGTACGAATAAGAGGATCCCTGTACAAATACTGTTTATAACTAAAAATAGTCCGCCTATTTTCCTCAACCTTGAGTAACAGTGCCACATTTCAGTGCAAAGTTTACTCAAGGTTGTAGAAAATTCCTACAACCTCGAATAAGTTTTGCACTAAAATCCTTCAGGGTACTTTTTACATAATATTTAATACAATTTCCATACTTTTTGCTCCACAGAGACAGGGACTGTATTTATACGTAAATTACCGAGAGGGGGGGGGGGAGAGATTGAAAATGAGCCAAAATTTTAAATGTCATAATATATGGCCAGCCCCTAAATTAAAAACTAAGGATATCAACAAAACAACACCCTAAATGAATTCATCTCTACATTTGGAATAGTTGTATTAACAAATGGTGAAGGAAAGCGTAATTTGTAGCTGCGTCAGCCAAACTAAATTAAAGGAAGAAGTCAAGGGAGAAAGTAAGTGAAAGTCTAGTTTAGATAGTGAAAGTAAGTCTCCCTTTGAATTAGACACTCACTCACTCCCATCCCATCCTCTGCGTCATGTCACTTCTCTGTCAATATTTACTTTATTAATATGAACTTGTTATCTCGTCGAAAAATTAAATTAGCCCAACACAAGAAGTTACCTAGAGATAACTCTTCTACGAGTTTATGTGTATTCTGTATTTAAGTGTAGGATCTGTCCTTTTCTGTCTTGTCTTGTCCTCAATTTCCCTATTCTCCACATAACTAATATAATATAAATAGGATGTACTGCTTTCTCCTTACTTTCTCTTTGTAAATAAATGCTTTTCTCCCTTATTTTGTAACTAGATACTTGCAAGAGTGTGCGTAGCATATGTTTAAAAAATATCCTTATTCACTGATACCCGTAGAAATAAGAAGAAAGGGATCGCATGGGTTTTCTTTTGCTCAAGGTAACTTTTCCTTTTACTTTTTAGAAGAAGCAGCACCAAGGAAGCCAACTTTGCCCAATAAAGCTGATAAACAAGTCTCCGTATCGACAGTGTAGTTTACATGTATTTAGTTTCAGTCTCCTCGGAGAAAAGAAGGAACTCTCTGTCTATAGACTCTTGAATCAAGTCTCCAACTCCAACAAAGCATACCCGACTACCCGACCCGCCTACTTTATATTTTGAGACAAGGCAATCCAGGAGCATAAAGCCCAAGAGGAAATATAAAGTTTAACTCACTTTACGGTTCATCGTGTTCTTCCTCTCAAAAACACAGTTGAAACATCGAACTATTATCAAGTTTCCAGGCCGAACCAGACAAAGATACGTTATGCAGTACGCACACTACTGCTACTTTAAACACAATGGTGTGTGCATGTATTATGTATGTCTTAGGCACAGAATTCCATAAGGCATTCGCTTTTTTCTCTGTACACATTTTTTTATTGGAAATACTAACTAAATTATCAATAAATATGTCATTTTACGGATTTTAGACAATTTTACGTCCTTTTCAGTGATATATCTCATGTTAGGCTAGCTATTTAGCTATAAGCTCCTCTAATTTCTTTTAGAATATAACATCTACACATATATGTTATATAAAAAAAGGAAAAAAGAGACCGATGTGGTATATGTGGCCTATGACATATATGGATATATAATAGAGTACTTATATGAGTTACTCTGTTGGTTGAGGGTAAGAAAAGTAAAGAAAGGACACAACGCATATGGGTTTGAGTTTTGAATGCGTGTACCATGGGCTTAGGTATATCGAAGTGTTTGATTGTTTCCTGACGTTGCGTTGTAGTGTAATACAAAAGCTGAAGGTTTAACGTACTTACTACTTACTATAGTTAAGTACACGTGTTTTATGTACAGTAGGTATCATTTATTGTATGCATAGTGTAAGTACCTACTTAAACTAATGTAATAGCTTAGCTTATGCAAACATGGAGTGATTCCCTGTTTTTACATTGCGTATGTACTATATACAGTAACTTAGATACACACGTAATGTATTTGTACCATACAAAATGTATGTGAAAGAAGGAAATATTTTTATGCTATAGCATTGCGAACAATATCTGCTATTTGTATAGTACTATATAGCGTAGTTATGTACATAGTTACATATTTTATGTATAGGACATGAATTTATATAGTTGTAGGTACGATTACTTTGTTTATCTTATCATTGCGTAGCTACCTGGTTAGGGCCTGGCCTGGCAGCACTATATGTAAGTTTCTGCGAAACAAGTTTTATTCTTCCTTACTTTAACTTTAGCATTAGTATGCTTTAGCATCACATTCAGACTTGTTTCATATTCTTCAACTAAACTATAAACTACGTACTAAAAAAGTTTAGTACATTAAATGCGTATGTTCATGCGAAAATATAAATAATTCGGTAAGTGTGCTCCACATCTGATACTCCACACAAACTCCAGAGTCCCTTGAGGAGGATCAGGCTGGGGACTGTTCCTGGAAGTAGTACGACAGTTCAGCACATAATATTGCAGAAAAATCGGAGTCGAAATCAAATTGATTTTTACGCAAAAAATTCTGAATGTGCAAAAAACTGTTGAAGATTATTTAGTAATATTGTTATAAAATATTGTATTGTAAAGGACAGATTGGTATTGCTGGTAATATCTTTTTGCTAATCGTTTGCGAAATCCAAAATCCAATTTACATTGTCATTTTATAAATTCTTTAAAAGATTATATTTAAAAATGTCTGTGGATTATGTAGCATTGTCTAGACATTTATGGTATCTAGTATGTGTATGTAATTTTGCATAAGCATATTTGCAGTTAAGCTTGTTTGCAGTGTACGCTACCAATAAATAGAACATTCTATTTCGGTCTACAATCTACATTTTCTGCGAATTGACTTGACTTGGGTTGGCAGTTACTGATGATGACGATGGAGACGTCTGACAACGCAATTGCAAATGAAATGAACAAAATAACAACCAGAACCACTAGAGCTACTTTTTGCACTTATAGTATACTTGACTGCTTTCCTTAGCTAAGCAAGAGACTCGCCGTTGCTTTTGTGAGTCAGCGTCAGCTTTCTACTGAAGTGGAGTGAGGGAACAGACATTGAGTGGTGTGGACAGATAGACAGCGTCCCAGAATAAATTAATGTTGATTTAATACAAGGACAACATTATGACAGGGGAAGATCTATTATTATAATTAATAATTAGAAATGCGATAGCGATAGCAATAGCAGAGCAAGATGGTCATAGTCACAGCATACACAAATAAGCGAAAAGCGAATACACTTCTGGAGAGTCGGATGGCAATAATATGCGGGCATATAATCATATCCACATAGACAAACTATAGATAAGCAAATTCATACGAATTTCTACAATTATTGTCTCTTACGTAAACGTAATATACGTATAATCCTAAAATAAACATTCCATTCAGAAGTCAATGGCACGCTTAATTAAATTAACAAGCTTGAATAATTGTGGACAGAAATCGACACATTAAACATTCACATTTCATTATAATTCAATCACAAAATATCTAATTGATATCAACAAACTAACGTTTTTTAATAAAATGACACATTTAAATAAATATTACTAAAAATATTTTTTGTATTAAAATATTCATATAGGTGTTTGGTGCTAATTGTCCTGCAATTATCATATAGTACATAATAGTGCATGCATTCGGTGTATAAGAACGTGCAAAATTCTCCATATAGAAATTCCTAATGTTCACTAATATGTTATATTGCTAATAAGAGTTCAATACATAAATAAAGATCCAATTAGCGATTGTTTGCATTATTTATATCCATTTTTGAGGGAATAGTTCTTTTTTTCCATGTAAATGAACAGAGGTTCTAAAATAAAGTCAAGTTTAAGTTTCTTTATAATGGAATTCTTTTTCGGGGAGTAAACTGTTTATGTTTAACTGCAGTCCATTGCTGTAAATAAATACATAGTTTGCTATTGTACATGTAAAAGCCTATTACAGGTGTAATGTTACTGTAAAAGAATACAGTGTACTATAGGTAATTTGCCTTTAGAAAACAAGCAACAAAATATTATTGTATGCATCCACTTATCATTCAAAGTGGAGGGAGTATGCATAGTAATGGCAAAAGAATCATTGTACCATGTTGTGTTTTACACAATTCGTCTACATCAAATGAATATGGATCTAAATATACATTGTGTCTAGGTATACACAAATAGCACACGTGAATCTACACAAAGACAAGACACAAAAAGCCCAAACATTACATAATGTCTTTGTCTGGGTAATCTTAGCAATTCATATCTTTCCCTTTCACAAATGCATACGTTTTGCCTGCATTTTGTAATATATTTATTGGCACAGTACATTAGGTAGATACAATAGTAGATACAAGCTGTCCTGTCCTGTACAAAATAAACAGGCATTATGCATTACACACACTGCACTGTAGTCTGTAGTGTACTCATAAATACATTCCACACAGAGCCAGAGGAATAATTTAAAATACACCTGACAGCAGTAATGTGAAAAGGATAACCTTTATTTATTTTATGGAGTGCACGAGTGTGAATTTGCCATTATCGTATGCATACAGACAAGAACCTAATATAAAGGGGGGAATATGCTTTCTCCAGGCCAGTGCAGCGAGGAAGAAAGAAATTCGTGTGTAATTCGTGTAGTAAAAGTATTTCGTGTGTGAGAACTTCCTTGGTATTTACTTTGAATCTCTCTCCGTGTACAAATACAAGGGAAACTTCGTTAAGCTGGGCTGCATATTCACAATCAGTGAGTCGCACGTATTGCTTTGCTTTTGTGGTTCAGCGGAATATTAGTTATGTACATATACTTATCGTTAGATCCACTGTACTTTAGAAAAAGAGAAAGTCCCGTTTGGAGAAAGAGGGAAAGAAAAAGAAAGCTGTTTCAAAACTGACACTCTATTTTCTTGCCTTGTAAGAAACAATTTTCTCGTACGTATGTACATATGAAGTACTTGGTGGTTGCAGGCCTCAAAAAAGAATTTTCTTCCAAGAATCCTGAAAGCAGACTTTCACCAAAAACCCCGCCCCCTACTTTCTATTTTCTCCACTTTCTCCATTTGGTTAAATGGAGAAAGTCTAAAAGTTTTTCCAAGCGTAGCCCCACCCCCATTCCAGATTTCCAAGAATCCTAGATGCCGGGATGCTAATTTTTTTGAGGCCTGGCTGGTTTGGTTTGGTTACTGTAAAATAAATGCGTCTGTCTAGTGTTGTGAGGTTGTGAGGATTTCTGCATTCGTTTCCCTGGCATGGCTTGGCGTCCCTTCAAAAATTCTCTCACTTTCTCCGGTTCTGGTTATGGATAATATGCAATGCACTTTAGTTTACGTTTGCCTTACACTACTGTTAGGTTACCCAATTCAAGTTAACATATTCCATATATAGTAGAAAATTCGAACAATAAGAGACGACACTGGAAAAACACACACGCTTTCAACTATCGCTACCTCTACCTCTACCCCTACGGTACGCACGAGACGAGGCTCCGTGCATGCCTCGCCTTTCATCTCCTTCCCCTATAATGGCTCTATGTCATTTGTCTTTCAAGTCGATCTGTCGAGTAAAACGGGATAAAACTTTTTCTTTTTTCCCATGCTTGTAAGTATACGTATGAAGATATACACAGTTATGTAAGTAATGGAAGTAAATAGAGAAAACACGCATATCTCTTTTTACACATGCTAAACTAATACAAGTAGACTACATAATAATAGGATCCTTGGTTGAACCCTTGTATGACAAGGTTGCATATAATTTCGCAAAATATTTTGTACTATTAGTAAAATTAATATGGTATATACATATAATCTCAAACGGTCTTAATTCGAAATATGGAGCAAGAATGAACTTTCTTTTCTTTTTTCTCAAAGGAAATTGCGGTTACCAAATATCTGTTACAGTTTACAATATAATTAAAAATATTTTCTTATTAATTTTGTTTGAACAGTTTTTTGCATACGCAATATTTACAGGTAAGTATGTAATCGTTTATGATGAGATGTATCAAGATTTGTCATGTACTTAGTTAAATTTTTTTGAAATTGCTCAAATATTTTGCGAAACTATTTTTGGCATAGCTCGTTCTAAGGTTCGATGTGAGGGATCACAAAATTCTCTTCCATAAGTAACATCTTCACCACATTTGTATATTATGGATAAGTATAGCGTGCATAGTAAATAATGTAAACCTTTCCTATCTGCTTAAACCAAACAAAACCAAACCACTTTACTTTCATTCAATTCAATACATTCAACATTTCCCCCTTTCGCTCTCTAAGATGGAAGAATAATACAAATACAAGGAACCTACAACCTACATACACTCTAAGGTACCTAATCCCACGGATGAAGCTATTTTTGTGCTCCTTTAGAATCTTCCAACTTAAAAACCGAGAAATAAAGTGAGCTGCGTATGAACAACATTACATTCCCCATCTTGAACTGAATTGCTGAATTCATCTCATTCAATTCTCATTGTTAATAGTAAAAGATAGTCTGCCCACACACTATTAGATTCACAAGATATGATACCCTAATATAGGATGGATGGGATATCATCTTATAAATGATTACTTTATACATATACAGAAAAGTCTTAACTACTTCCTTGCTTACTTACTTTACTTTAGAGTCTAAAGTACAAAGGCAATATACTTAAGGTAGGAAGTAGGAACTTGGTTAAGAGTTGGAGAAAGTTATATTATATTACGTAATATGTATTAGAGGAGTTAAAGGAGCAGGAGATGAAGAAGTTGGGAGAAAAAAGAAATTTTTTAAGCGGATCCTCTTCCTTGGCGTTTACGTTTACGTCATGTCAGCCAACAGCCAACTCCTCCGTCTCTCTTTCACTTACTTTCCCTTAGATTTAGATTTCTTTCAAGTTCTTAAGGATTTCATAAGAAAAACTAGTTCTATGTATCTTCGAAATCCATAGGTACTTATATAAGTATATAAGATATAAATAGGGACTCCTGGCTTGGTCCTATGCATAAAAAGACAGAGCGTTAGATTTCTTCAGAAGAGCCGGAGACTGAAAAGAAGTGGAAGTAGATCTTCTTATCTTAACTGAGATCTTCTCTTTGGCATTATCATCTCACTCATCTTCACTTCAGTTTCAGCTCACCCTTCTCTTCCTTTAGTCTACACAGTACATTCATTCGTGTATGTACACATTCAATGTGCATGTGTTACGTACTACTGCGAATTCCGCGTGTAAGGGTCCTAGAGGACGAATTCAGTCTTTATAGGGAAGTTCCTTATAACAATTATCATGTAGAAGATTTAAATATCCCATAAAAGAGTTCTCTACTTGACTAAAGATGAATGTATTATATTGTTCCACAATTTTGTGTACCGTTTTAATAGTCCTTATACACTTTCCTATTTAATATTCAATTATATTAACTATATATTCAAAGAACAGGTTACAATATTATAATTTGGAGTTAATTAGTTCGAAAATCCCTCAAAAGCATCTCTCAGACTAAATTTTTTTCGAAAAATCTCTCCACATTATCTTAGCGATTTTTTCCTTCTACGAGAATTCCTTACACGCTGAACTAACTGTATCAGTAATACATAAGTCTTAATGTGGTAGATATAAGTAATAGAATCGAGAGTTAGTGGTAGAAATCTGCACTAAATAAACCACATCTTCACATACATTGCATCTTCTTTCTCCAGTTTCTATTTCAATACTATTTCAAATCCCAATTGCGTTCGAACCAGAATTCTCTTCATTACTATTCATTGCTTTCGTGTAATATTTAATCGGATCGAATTCCACCTTCAACTTCAACTCTATCAATAATTTAATTTTTAATCAATTCTATTCCAGTTCAGTGACATGACATTATGGTGCATATAGCTGTATATATCTATAAACGCACAAAATAATTTGTACCTTTCACTCTTTCATTAATTTAAAAGCAACGGCCTATTAATAGTCAATACAAATAGTATGAGATAAATGACAGCACGTCAACATAGCTATCTGTGCTGCAATATTTATTATTATTTTACAACATGTACTGCATTTAACGCAATTTTCAGTCTAAAATTCAGTTTATTTTCGACCAGCTTACATGTCTAGTACAAGTCATGCTATCTCAAACACTGCAAATATGAAAGGAAGCGAAAATATTTTTCAGGGCAGGATCTTTTGAAAAATAAACAAAAAATCTTCGCTACAAAATTTTACCCCATTCACGTAGGCTAGTGCCTACTTTTGGTTCATGTATTTTTAAATACATTATAATATTAGCAGCCGAATCAAAAAATCTTCACAGTCGATAATATGCAGCCAGAAGAGTTACCGTAGGTTCCTTTCTCTTCGTACTTGTTTAAATAGATTTGTACTTTACCTTTTTGTAGCAAAGAAAACAAATAGACAAAATACACGTACCTGAAACAGAAAAAATCATTTTATTAGTTAATTGTTATTACTCTCCGATTTCACAATCTAAGTATAATTAATTAATTTTAATTGTTGCCATTTTATAACTAATAGGTGAAAGAATCCTTAAAGCATGCCAAAAGTTTCCTATCGATGATTTCTACTCATAAACCACTATTCCGGGCAGATTTTAAATTTTTAAGGGCCAAATCAGACCATGGTCAGTACGGCCCTGATCAAAAATCCAGAATCAGCTGCCCCACTAAATATAATGCAGCGCAATGCAACCAAGTTACTCTTACTTACTCTATAGTAAACGTCAAGTCAAAGACGGAAACTCCTTTGGTTTGGTGAGAGAAGCTTTCTAAACCAAAATACTTGCTAGTGTGCACAAGTAACGAGAAATGCAGTACACATGCACCTACACATAGCAATTTACTTATCCAATCCAATCCACCAACGTAACTCGTAACTAATATATCTAAAAGCCTAGGAGCTTTCAACTTTCTGTCTGTTAAGTAAATGGCTAGCTGGAAATCTCGCCCGGTTTGACTTTTCTTTACTTCCCACTCGCACTCCTCAAATTCAGACAGTTTTCCCTCTTTCCAATTTATACACGTTAGCGTTAGCATTTCGAAACAGAGTTGTGTTGGTGTTAGCTCTTTTTGTGTGTGTCGGCATCCAGCGTGTGTGTGAAATTGTGAATGTGTGGGAAGGTAAAAGGAAAAGGAGTTTCAGCTTTAGCTTTCAAATCCAAGCCCAGCCAAGCCACAGTTCATATTCTTATCTCCAAATTGAGCATTCATGTCTTTAGGCTTCAACTTTCCCTATCCTCATACTACATACAAAATGCTACAGTGCTGTAGTTCCTCTTATGTTACACAGTAGCTTCTAGGCATTTAGCTTAGCTTTTTACCTAACATGTTCTGTTCTTTGTATCTATAGGTATATAATATGTAAATACAGATATGTTAAAGCTTGACTGGTCTGGCTTGGCTTAGCCTGGCTTGTTTTAGCTTTTGCCCCGTCTGACATCAGCAGATACATCCAAAGATAAAACATACAAGGCTCTCTAGCAAAATCCAGGCAAACCCAAATTGCAATGGGACAAGAGAATCCCGAACATGAACAAGGCAGAAGACAGGAAGGCCAGGCCGTACATGATTTTCGGATATCATGTATGATACTAGTATGATTTACATAGGAAGAGTGTATATAAGTATCTGATTCATTGTAAGTACATACATACATACATAGGACATGAATACTGTATCAATGGCTTTGGATTTACGTTTCTCAAATCATCTTCGTGTGTTCTGTAAGCTGTAATACAGATAGCCTTTGACTTTGACCATAAAAATTTCAAAGTCAAACTAAGCAGTTAAACTTGAACAAGAAAACTGCCAATGCACTGAATTACTACAGTAAGGTTCAGAAACAGGGAAGCATTATAGAAATACAAGGAGAAAGTTCAAAACATTGTATTGCCTATTTTTAGCCCGCCCGAGTGTGCGAGGCTGGCTTATGTAATCGCAATGTCTGTCCGTGCGTCCGTGCGTCCGTGCGT
>JAQFYC010004474.1:0-17052 GCA_034694165.1 Tomocerus mixtus | reverse complement strand
ACAGTAGTACAGTAAACTAACTTGGTTTTCCTTTTGGACAAGACAAGACAGCAGCAATAGAATCCGACAGACTAAAACCTACCCCACTAAAGTATGTATAATAATATCTGTAGTCTGTAGTCTGTAGCTACTTATTGTTAGTATTAGATACATAAATACATCCTAACCTAAGCAAGGTAGTTAGTTTAGCTAAACATTCAGAGTAAACATAGGCACTACTAGTTTAGATACTTAAATTGGAAAATATAGTTCCTAAGTATGTACAATGTACACAGAGTGGAATTCGAATGCAGTAAGTAAGTATATGGATTTACGTAAGACATGGACAAGAAAATTATATATACCTACATTATTACATTCTACATGCAGTATTTCCATTTCATTTATCCTGCAAGTATTTGTACTACTGCTACCTTACCTAGTTCTTGTCAATATGTATGTAGGTGGGTCACTAATAATGAGAATGTTTGTGCAACTTTAATATAAAATGTATTAGAAAGGTATTCTGTAATATTTCTACTTCATGTATAATAGATTACTTGTAAGTTGTAAGTGTACTTTACCTATAGAGTATAGAGCTTACTACATTTTGGAAAGTCAAGTTTTTTAGTATATAAATATATGTACATAGCTAAGTAAGAATATTATGGCTAACCTAATCAACTATTTCCATTCCACAATAATGTTACGTATGTAGAGCAAACCGAAAGCTGAACCTCTATGGATTTCTATTGTATTGTCCCGGTCTTGTCTAATCTAACCAAAGTATTACAGTATTATATTACATTCTGGACTTGGTTTACATAGCTTTGGAATATTATGTCATTGTCGTTAATACTTATATCAGGGCCAAGCCAGGGCTGGGTCCTTTTCCTTTTCTCCTATGTATGTATCTACATATATGTAATGTATGTATAGTTTGTGTGATTCGGTTAGGTATTGTGATTGTCCTCCTTTCGTCTAGTCTCTTGCGGTTCTTCTTCTGGTTCTGCTTCTGGGATGCCTGTGGATGTGGACGAACTCTCTAGTATGTAGAATGTAGAGGAAACAGGCGGCGGAGGCTATGGCAATGGCAAAGCTCAAGTCGAGGAAATGTCTCCAACTCGGTCACAGTCACGCTCCGATGGATGAACGTATTAGATGCTACATAGTAGTGTAGTGTTGTAATCTAATCTACAATATTATAACTATGAATTTATATAAGGATTATATTATATAACACACTATGTACATACATTATGAAATGAATGCCATGCCACACCACACCAGGCCAGGCCACACCAGGCCAGACCAGGCCACGGAAAATAAAGATAAAATATGCTATGACATAATATTTCATGTGAATGTGATTTCATTAGTCACTATGAACTTTAGTAGCTACCTACCTACATAGTTACTGACTCATGAAGTATTTCACTGATATGCAAAACGATAAAATGATAAAATGTGATAGTAAATATAAGAATGTCACATAATCTAACTAAATTAGTTGCGAAACGATTATACATGGAATATTACACTATATACTGTCAAAAGAGGATTTTGGACAGAAAGTATAATGAAATTATGTCACATTGTGATCTAATTTTGTGCTATTGTTTACTAATATGAGTAAAATCCAATTATAATGGAAGATTGTCGTTTATGACGATTTATGTAATATTTGGAATAATTATTGTATTCTTTTGTAATGGGTTTCATGATATACCTAGTGCATGTAATACATTTGCTCTAGTTAGAAAAAGAAAGATTATGGAAGAAGAAAAATTATACGTATGCAATACAAATTATTAATAACGTTATTAGTATTGGATATTTGTGCAGTTTCTATATGGATGTATATAAATGCATAGTGAAAGATTATTTCTCTTGCCTGGCTCTGACATGGTCTAGCTTTAGTCAAGACACATCACATCCACATCCCATAAAGTTATGTTATGTGCTTACATTATCCAAATAGTGATATAAATAAGTAGGTTTATACGTTTATAGTAATTCTGAAGGTAAAAGTGTGTGTATTAGTGTAGTATGTAAGTATGGTGTGTTGGTGTTGCATTGGATATGGAATATGGATGTGAATAAGAGGGCAAACCGTAGGATGGCATAGGAAAGGAAACCAGGAAAGAATGAAAGAAAGAAAGCTAATCAAAATCCCTATCGATCCATTCATCTGACATTCTCCTTAACCTAAAAAATTGCATATTATGTTTAATATCTTTATCCATGCTCAACTCAGCTCAACTCAACTCTCCAATATTCAGCCTCTTTCGGCTGTCTTCTTCGTTGGTGGGGAAAGATGAAGAAAAGTATAAAAAAGTGCTGCTGCGGTCTGGTGTGGGCCTATAAAATAACATTCAAGTTACTATAAGTAGTAATAAGTGCATAGTAGCTACATACTACTAAACATTACATAACGAATGCAAAAAGTAGCTCTTCTTATGAGACACCGCAACGCACCATTCAAAATACTACATAAGTAGGTAAAGTAGCAATAGCATTATTGCTATTGCTATGCTATAAGGAAATAATATCAAGTTTGCCAGATTTTACAAATATGTATTAATAATAGCAGAATTCTGTTGAAGATTGCATTTCAGAACAAAAAATGGGATAAACTACTTAAATAAGAAAAATAATCTCTTAATTATGAGACAGAAAATTATTAGAGAAATGGTACACAGCGAATTTCAGAAGATTAACACATATATTAACTCACCCAGAGGCATTTACAATAAAAAGCGCTATGTAAATCTGCATAGAATTATTAACTGTGTAATACTAAAATTCCTGCGCATTTTCTAAATAGCTTTACAATGCAATCTCCATATTTCCTTTTTCAAGATTTTTCTTCAGTGAAAATTCGAAATTAATTGTGTCGCAAATAAATAATTGTATTTTTCGAAATAATTTCAGTGTAAAATAAGCATCGCTACAATAATCATAGATTAAACTTGTAGTTACATACTTAAATAGCTAAATACTTTAGCTTATCTGGTCAACCTGAAAGGTAGCTATACCTAAGTACAGTATGTAAGTAGGAGAAGGAGTTAAATGTAAAAAGACTCAAATGTTGAGTCTCAGAAGAGTGTATCTGGTCTGGTAGTGTAGAAAAGCAGGAACAGTCGACGAAGGAAGGAAAGAAGGAGCTAATCGATCACCTCCTCTTTACTTACAAGAAAGAAACTCTTTTATTCCGATAAAACTAGACTCAAGTTCCCTACAGGGAAGGATACTACCTCCTTTATAACTCTTTCTTACTTATGCAAGCGCTTACATAGTGTATTATGCTGAAAATAATATTATAGGTATATTCTAAGCTAAATTGTGAGCTTAGCATTTCCTATAGTTATACTACTTATAGATATCTGTGTGTATAACTGGTACAGTTTTAGCAATCTAACTATGAAGCTATGATACACTTTAGTCTTTAGGTAGATATGTAGTAGATGCCTTTTAGTTAGAAGGGAAAAATACTCTCTCTTTCTAAAACGGGAATACCTAGGAATAGTAATAAGATTTTCTAAGTCTTTGCTCTTCTTGTCTAGCGTTGTCTGTTATTAGCAGTAGTAAGTATTCTTTCATTTGATTCATTCATACTAATAGAAGTATCTGCGGTGGAGCTCTTGTCTTGTTTGCTCTCTTCTTATTCTCTGATCTCTCGCTCGTCCTCATCTTATTACTGTCATTATTCATTACGACTTACTTTCACTAACGTTTTCCAGCTTCCCTACTCTTTACACGTACAACTTACTATTTAGGTACCTACAACCTGTGTCTGTCTCTATCTTATATAATATAAGTCTTTACTTTAGTATTTCTTGAATACGAATGCATTTCACGGTTGATACTAGCTATTACTATATATAATATTATATTTCATGGCTAATCTACTACCTACCTCTATCTACTACAGATATATAGCCTTCTTTAGTATGTAGAGCTGTAGCTACAATTATTATCCTTGAAGTTTGAAGTGAAGGATGGAAATGGAATAAGTATCTGTAGCTTACATTAGTTAGTATGAAAATATAAAGAACTAAATATTTCTGGGTTTACTTTGGGAACTTTCATTCATTCATTTTTTATTCCTTCTGTGCTAGCGTGTTACGTACATTAGCTTACTTAAGTATAAGTTGATATATGAAATGGTGCATTGAATGAAATGAAAGCTTAATTCGTAATTCGTTCCTTTGCTATTTGTAAAAGAAAGGAAACCGAACAGACAAAGAGAACGAGTGTGATGTGAAAGCTTTTGTGTTAAAAATTATTTCCGGATGAATTCTAATGTAAATCAGAGCTATTTGTATCTGACATGGGTATTCATTCATGCTCATTCCTTTTCTTTTTTAAATGATTCATCCTTTTATGTACTAATTACGATTATCAATTTCCTGGACCTATTTATATGTATATTATTTGTATGCATATATGTATTAGAGATCCAATCATTTAAATTAGTAAACAATAGTCAAATATTTATATTTCATATATTTGTTAGGTGTTTATTTAATGTTCTGGATTATATATTTTTATCCGGTCGAGTTGAGAACTTTTACGTACATAATTAATGTAGTTCATTTCATTTTCATTCATATTTATGTATTTATATGCGTCGTATCGTAATTAAGAACAACGAGATTCTAATTTAAGTATTATACTTATTAGGTATGGTATTTGTATATGGTACTTAATATAATATGGGTTCTGCTTAAATGTTAAGTTAAAATTTAAATTTTAAATACAATAGTTTTGCGGTTTTGCTTATAATAGTATAGAAGGTATTTATCCTGGCTTTTTGCTTTGCTTCGTTTGGCTTGGCATATTTACCTATATAAGTTTTGTAGGCAATTACATACAAATACAATCGTGTTTGTTTACACTCCTCTTAAATGTCATGTCATTGTGTCATGTTGTGTTGGTTGGTAGCTAAAGCTAATACATTACACTTTACACTACACTCAATTGTGTGCATTGTGTGTGTACATATTTAATTTGAAGAGGGTAAAGTGTCTTGTTAGGATTTCATTATTTTCATTGCCTACAAATACTATGTGTACTTAACTTATGTAGTTATAAGCCTAATCGTTGGTCTAACACAATTTCATAATATTTCATTTTAATTAACATTTACCATTTACAATAGTATTGTACATTTCTGGATACATAAATTATAAAATCTTGTACTTACATTATTATTACATTACCTTTACATTATTTTTACGCTTATTATTAGCTATTAGCTTTCTATTGTAGTCTAGTGGATTTTTACGTATATGTATGTATATTTATTTAGTAGCATTATATATGTAAATATTTACAGAACGTTTTTATAAGTTCTATAATAGGATCATCATTTATCTGAATCTGCATTTAAAGTAAATTAACATGGCTCCAAAAAACATGCCGTATATATGTATTGTAGTGGTAGTCTATTTGTATAGTATTTATAACAATTTTTTACAGTAGATTATATCATAGTAGGTTTGAATATTCAGTCTATTTTCTTTTATGCAGGCATAGTATGTATATTATTTTATGGAATTACTACATCTATTTTATACGTATTGGTAGTTAGTTTATTTATAGGTAATTGTAGTTTACATGTGTATTGTATCAGTATTAACGTGTCGCGTCATTTGAAATGGTAATCTGTATGTAACATTAATCCTTATCATTATCAAGCTTATAAAATTATATGTGCTTAAGTATCTAGATTGTTAAATACTTCGTAAATAGATGAAATATGGAGAATTATACTGTAGTGTACTGTGTGCAATTTAAAATTAACCCAATTTTTATATTCTCAAGTGTATTATTAATTTTAGGTAATTTTTTACAATGCAAGCTAATTTTGGGTCAAAGCTTATAATTCACATTTAACAATTTAATTGCTACATGAGTTCAGGCTTTTCCTGAATATGAAAAATTATCCTAAACAGGTATCGCTCTCCCTTAGAATTTTTGCTAGGGTGTTAGCTATTTAAGATATTTTTGAATAATCATTTTATAAATTAGCACACAGTATATGTAATTTACTTAGTAATTCTGGCATATCGAATTATTCTGTCTATTTTTATTATAATTTCGATACAGAAACAGCTCATTGTATTCAGCACTTGATTTCAATTGGCTACAGTTTGGTAAAAAATGAGTAATTACATTCAGAAAGTGGTATTTTATATTCTCAAATGAATTTTGGTTATATCAATTATATGAAATTAATTTTCTTAATTAATGGATCTATTTTCCTTAATGATATCTAAATAATTTTACTGGATACGGTAAATCTGGTTGGTACATATTTGTGTAAGATGGCTAATTAATTAATCTAACATGTTTTAGCAATAATATTTTTGAATTAGTAATTACCAGGACCAGGGCATAAATAATGGATAATTGTGTAATGTAATGACGGGGTAATTAAACACGTTAATTATATGTAGCATGATAAGATTGGATTGTGTAGGACTGAATGACTGAATATAAATAGTCTAATTACGAAATGTAAGGTAATGCATGCAATTGGATACAAAATACAATAATTTAGGTACAAACCCATAGTATAGTAATAATTGCTAGAAGATTTTCTTGTAAATAATATTTATGCTCACGTAAACGTACTTACTTTACTTAAGTTTATCACATCACACTAAATAAGTCTGCACAGGATTTCCATCCTTACTATGTTTATAGTTTTTAGAATTGGACATTGTTTTGGGTAGCTGATGCTGTTGTTGCTGCTGTTGTTGTTGCTGCTGCTGGTGGTTATGATGATTACTGGGAGGATGCCACTGTCCCGGGGAATTCATAGCCATGGTTAACTGTGGCTGGTAAGTGTAGCCATTTGGTAAATGAATATTATTTAAAATGTTATTTTGTTGTAGTTGAATTTGAGGTTGGGGACTAGGCGGGTCAAGTGTCGAGTAGACATGTTCACCCTCCAAACTCAGGTAACTTTCACCACCACCACTGTTAGCACTAATCCCCCCGTTGGGACTACAATTACTACTAATGTTATTGTTTCTATAGGAAGATTTTGGCACTGGCACCGGGGATTTTGTGTGGAAAAATCCGGGAATGGCTTCATCCGCCGTTGTGGATTCTGTGGAGTGACTTGATGGTGGGGACTTTGACGGGGGATTGGTCGTCGGCAGCGGCGGGTAGTACAAATGCGAATGCTGTGGACTTTGCATCGTTGAACTGGGTGAGTGGGTGGCAGAACTTTGGTATTTGGGAGGTAACGCGACGAAATTAGCAGCATAAGGCCACAATTTATTGTTCATGTTTAAATTAATGTTATTAGAGTTCATATTTCTGTTTAGCTCGTCGATAATGTGCTGCTGCTCAGCCTCGGGCATCATTCCCGTAGAATACTTGAGAGTGGACATCATCGCTGGAGTTTCCCCAGAGGAGGCAGAAGTCGTGGTCGTGTTGCTGGTTATATTGGAATGGTAATGGGACGAAGGATCTGGTAAGCAGTACTTTAATTTCGACCAAAACTTTCTGTTTTTACGAGAGTCAGAGGACATGACACTCCATTTGATTGAGTCGATTTTATTGTGTCTCATCCAGGAACGGATATCTGGGTTGATTTCCACTGGAGGAATATCTTCAATGAACACAATGACTACTGACTTGGAGCCCCGAACCCCTGAAGATTGGTTGGAGGATTTCTTGAGGACTGCGTGGAAGGCTCCTCGGTATTCTCCACTGGTCCACTCCCCTTGGAGAAAATTTCTGGACAAAATTATAACAACACTTTTGGAATTTTCGACGGCTCCGATCATCATTTCTTTCAAGTCTCCAGTCTCGCTAATTAAATCCCGGTAGTGGAGACACAGTCTGTAGTTATCGTTCGTCTCCAACTCGTCGGCGATTCTCTGAGCCACGAATTCCTCATCTTTTTGGCTGTAGAGTAAATAGGCGTCGTAGGATTTGTCATCTTCAACCTGCGGTGGACACATCCTCACTCCAAAGTGCGAATAAAGCCAGATTCGTGCGTTTTCTCTGCAAATGACGACAAGGACGATGACAAGCACGAGGAGAATGACCAAAGCAATGAATCCCATGAGAAGTGGTAAAGCTGAGACTGCTGTCAAGTCAAATCCTCCCTCAATGCCCATAAGAGCCCATGAAGAGCCACAAGTACGATTGTAATCCATGAGATGAGGACCGGGTTTGTGTGTCGTATTCCAAACGCATTGTAATTGGCCCATGTCTATTACCTTCCTCGAGTTATCCGTGACCCAGCCGTAAAGTTGGTGTAAAAATTGACAGTCGCAATTCCACTGGTTCCGGGCAAGGCCAATGTCAACTAAATATGGATTTAAGCTGAGCTGCCACACAGTAAAGACTATCAGTCGATTCCCGTCCAGTCTCAATATCTCCAGAGCCTTGAGAGGCAGGAAAGTTGTGTTGGAGATAGTTTGGATGAGATTGTCGTGGAGGTAAAGCTCTCGCAGTTTGGTTAAGTGGTCGAATTCGAATCCATGAAGAACTTTGAGTCGATTCTCCTCCAAGTGTAGGCTTAGCAGAGATTGTAAACCATTAAAAGATTTATTACTTATTGTCTCGATCTGACTAGCATTCAGGTAGAGCACTTTCAGATTTTTACGACCAATGAAAGTGTGGCTTTTCAGAATAGGAATGGAATTCCCGTCTAAATACACTTGAGTAGAATCCATAGGCAATCTGCTCGGAATGGCCACTTGACCAGAGCTTGCACAATTCACCACGTTGGCCAGCCAAGTGTCCCCGTGATAGCAAGTGCAATTCCCCGGGCATGTCATCGCACAATCACAAGCGTCAAACTCGCAACAGTGGCATAGGGCGAAGCAGTGGGACTTGTACGGACAGAGAAAATCTTGCGGTTTTATATCGGGCAGAGGAATGTGTGTACTCGTCCGGCTGAAAGCCAAACGGCAAACGATCGCGTCCAAATCCAGTACAGTTGGATGTTGTCTCAGAGTCGAGAGTTGATTTATCCTCCGAAGCCATTCCATTTCACAGTCGCAGAGGAATGGATTTCCTCCAAGAAAAAATTCCGGTAGCGCTCTACCCGGAGGGATAACGGGGAGCCGGAGGGCATTCAAAGGAATGTTTTCCAATTGATTCCCAATCAATTCAACTCTACGGAGGTGGGCAGAGCGACTGAATGTTTCGACGGCAATTCTCTTGAGGTGGTTGTAACTCAGGCGGAGGGTCTCGAGCGAAGGCGGCACGGCGTGATGATCCAGTTGTTTTAGTTGATTATGGGACGCGTCAACGACACGAAGTTTATGGTTCTGATGAGGCATTGCATTTGGGAGTCTTTGAGAGGAAGATGATTGGGAAGATTGAGAATTTGCATTTGCGTTGTTGTTGTTCGTGTTCTGCTGTATTGTTGCCCATGCACCCCCGAGAGATTCTAATTGATTATGACTTACATCGAACCATTCAAGTGATGACGGCAGGAGGGAATAGTCCACCCAACGAATTTGATTCTCCGACACATTCAGCCACAGCAAATTGGGCAATTGTGGAGCCAGAGTGCTGGGCAGGTTGTCTAAGCGATTCGAGTCGAGACGAAGAACTTTCAAATCGGGACAGGAATTAAATGCAGAGGAGGCTACGCGATTGATTTTGTTCTGAGCCACATTAAAGACCCGGAGACGGTTAGTGGGGTCACAGAGCCCTTTGGGAATCTCCTCTATATGATTATCGACGAGCCGGAGCCCGTACAATTGGCCCATACCTTGAAATGTCTCGTTATTCAAAAGAGAAATTCGATTCTCACCCAAATCCAGTGTCCGGAGTAATTGGAGGCCACGGAGAGCGGCGGGAACTTCTGTGAGCTGGTTCCCAACAATGCCCAAGTCTTTTAGACTGGTGCAATTTTTCATGGCACCGGGCTCAATGGTCGTCAACTGATTATAGTCGAGAATTAAGTTGTGGAGAACGTATAACCCATTGAACATGTTTGCGTTGATGGTGATGAGTCTGTTTCGTCCCAAGTTGAGACTATGCAGATTGCTCATTGGAGCAAAGGTGCCATCGTCTATGGAAGAGATTAGATTGTTTCCCAAGTCGAGGACTTGCAGTGTGTACAGATCATGGAACGTGGAGGGAGCCAAATGGGTCAGTTGGTTATGTGACAAATTGAGAATGACTAATCTGACGAGAGATTTAAAAGCTTCGGACGTGATCCATTGGCTGGAGAGGGAATTCATGGAGAGATCTAGAATTTGAAGATGGTCCAGTCCATTGAGGAGTCCTGGTGAGAGAGCCGCTAGAGAATTATTCCTGAGATCTAATTCTCTCAAAAGTTTACAAGGTTGAAATAGTTTCGGCGGCAGGGCCACGAGACGATTAGAACTGAGGTTGAGCAGTCGCAGTTGGGCCAGTCCGTGTAAAGCATCATCTTCGAGCTCTTCGAGCCAGTTGTGATCAGCACGGAATTCAGTAAGTCGTCTCATCCTCTCTAATCGTCCATTGCCCAAAGTTCTGAGAGAGTTGTAAGATAAATCAAACGATCTGAGGTCGGCTAAACAAGAGGAACTTGCAGAAGGATAGTCACTGGAGAGGAATTCTGATGTTTTCGCGGAATGGCTGTGCCCGGCTAAAAGAGGCTTTCCTGGTAAGCCCAGATCATCAATATCGCTCAGGAGATTATGTGTCAGATTAAGAGTCTGCAAAGATCCCACTTGGCACAAAAGTCTCTCGGGCAAATTCCACATGTGATTAAAGCCGAGATGGAGATGGCGAAGTTGGGGCACGTCTCCTAAAGCTCCAGGTGAGATTTCCAGTGACCTCGCAGCCCATTCGGAATTCCCTGTGTTGATTTCTAATTTTCGGAGATGTCGCAGCCCCGAGAGGAACTCACTGGGCAAATGTTTCAGCTTACACTTGTCAATAGTCAACTCGTGTAGCTCACTTAGAGAACTTAATTGACCTGGATGAACAACACTCTCGAAAAATAGAAGATCGTTGCACACGAGTTTTAATCGAGTTATCGTCGACACGTCAAACAGTTGCGAGGAACTCGAGGAATAAATGCTAGATGTTAAGTTCTCCATGTCCAGATCTGGATGCAGAGTCCGGATTTGACACAGAACCACTGAATGCTCCCCGGAATTCGAAGATGAGGAGGAGGAAGATGATGAGCCTCCCGAATTTGACGATACTCCCGAAGAAGAGACACTTCCACTTAATACTCCACTCTCACTATTCCCACTGCCACCGCCACCAACTCCTCCACCTCCTAAAGATGGTAATGAAGAGCTGGAGCCTGGATTTGTCGACTGAGATGAAGAATGAATTTGCATAGCACACGATTCTATCTCACTATTTCCGTGGAGAAAAGGTCTGCCGGCTTCTGCTCTCCCGCACCATAATAATGTCACTAAGATGACAGAGAACACAATCCGAAACACTTTCCTCCGCTCTCCTCCCGCTATTCCTAATCTTCTCCACGACCGTGTAGCTTCCATTTTCGATTTACTTCTCTTCTTTATCTGCAACTGTACGAATTCTGGAACTTGTATTGTATTTTACTGTACTTTAATATTATGCTGAAGAATCTCGTTTCGATTTCACACAACTAAACCAAAAACCAACGAATATTACTTCTTCTTCTTCCCTATAGAAGAACTTTCTCCTTAACTCCTTAACTCAACTCGCACACCTCTATTACTACACAAAACAGCTCATATTCATATTAGATGTTACTGGAGAGAGTGGAAATAGAATAGGGAATGGATATTATCTTCTTGTCGCCGTGTGACTGGAGTCTCTGTTCCAGAGCTGCAGTTCCAGACACAGACAGCATCCAATTCCATTCTTGCACGAACCACTTTGCTCTCCATTTCCTTTCATCGACTTTGTCACCTTCCTTCCTTGTTGCTAGTAATGTAGTATTAGTCTTGGATGTGGACTGGATTTGGGATCCCGAGTCGACGTCTGCCCTCGTTTTGTAGGTAAATGTAAACTAACGTTAACATTAACTTGAAACTATAGTCTAGGATTCTATATATTCACTACAATTTCTGTCACACGTAGTATTTAGTATACTATTGTGTGAGTCTTTACTCTAAAAGAGAGTAAGAGTAGGAATACTAGTCTCATTTTTGCAGCTAATGCAAAAAATGTCATCTCATTTTCCAGGCAGGCCAAGGCTCGACTTGATATTCAGTTCTTCTCTGTCTGTCGGCTCTTTGTAGTATTTATATTATTATATAGAGCACTGTGCCGTGCCTTTTATATTGTACATACATATAACAAAGTGTATGTTCTCTCACTTAACGTAAGCTCGCTCTTTCGCTCAGTTCAGTTCATAGAGATGATGATAGGAAGAGCAAGGACACAAAACTTTCACACGACCATACTTTTGTTCGCACACGAAAGGAAAATGGAATAGAATATTTCTGTGTGTAGTAAAACCTGGGTATATCTTTAGTTGTAGTGGTGTAGTGCACTAGAATCAGATATTCTCTCTGTTCTACAATTTTCCAGAGTTTTATAAAGTTCCAGGTTAGATTCTGATGTTTATACTGTTTATATAGTATAGTTTTAGTATAGGGATGCGATGCGATGTGAATTCAGTTGAATGGAGATGAGGATGAGGATGAGATGGAATAGAATGGAAGCAATTCTTTTCACTCAAGTGTTCTGCTCTGTTCTCCTTCTGGTTCTGGTTTGGTGAGGAGTAGGTTTCCCCGATTCTATTTTATTCTGGCCTGGTTATGTTCATTGCATTTGCATTGCTATGCGAAATACTTTATTTTGCAGAGAATCGCAATCGCAAACGATGTGATGCGATGGAGGAAGGAATAGACGGATAGACAGACAGACACTCTTTGACACAAAACGAAAAAAGTCAATTCAATTCCCTTGCAGAAAAGATGATGTTCTCGGGGGGTACTATCTCTAATGTATTTCTATTGTGCTGCTCTGTCTCCGACTCCGAATTCTGAATCTGAATCTGACTTCACTTGATCCGCCAGTTCCCTTCCCTTGTTCTGGCCTGGTCTGGCCTGGCACCAATTCTTTATTCAGCCAAGATAACAACCAATATCAGTTTCTTCAGTTCATTCCAGTCAACTTCTTCTAAATTGACGAGTGTTTTGTTTTACGTCAAGATGCGATTCATTGCATTACAATTTACACTCATATTCCATTCCATTCAAATACACTTCGGATAAGATAACACGGGAAATACGACGTTTTTGATGGCGACTATTATTCTGTCTTCACTTCAGGTGTGCATTTACACTTAGGTTGCAAAAGTGAACAAAATCGTTAACAATGTCGGGAATATAAGTTGATTTGCTATAGAAAGCAACTGAAACACATAACTTCGTTTACAAAAAGTTCACGTTGACAATTCCTGTTGAAAAAAGAAAATTTTCATTACATGACCGGTTCAAACTCTTCTATAAAAATACTACAAATATTTAGGTATGCATTGTGCAGTGAAATTCTAAAATAGTACAATGTAAAGGAAAATCAACACTTCTACTTTTAATGTGGTATGAAAGGATAATTAAGGCAGTTTAAGTATTTTAACGCACTAATTATAGGTTATACAGATTTGACAACTGAGCTATATAGGACATTTATGTTGAAGAACGTAGTTTATGGCTCTAGAGTATTAATATTGGTATTTATATAGTAAAAGTACTCTTTAGCCAAATTCATAGCCATTTAACCATTCGGTATGGCTTGGGATTAATTTGTTGCTAAAATATACCTATGTAGATATAGTTTAGGTCATAGGTTTGCTAGCTTTAAAAAGGTACTAAGAGTGTAGTGTAATATATAATTTTTGGAAAAATATACTCTACTTTTTAACGTGCAAAAATATAAGTAACTTAGTTTGCAAATAAACAATTATGTGCAATAATCAACTTTTGAGCCGATTCACTTGAGCTAAATAACCGAAAATTGATATCTTCCGTAAAAGTTGCATTATAGAAGACTTACTGAGTAAAATGAGTAAATATCTTCGTAAGTCACGATCTCGTATAAATGTCAATGTCAATATCATACAGTGGTAGTACGCCACAGCACAGCCACAATAAAACTTTATGAAATTCTCAACAGAATTTATCCCACTGCACTGTAGTATATACTGTTAGCAGTATGCTGCCGGTTAAGAGTTCCAGGACAGGACCACTCTGTATAATATGTACGTATAAGTGTGTATGTGGTGTGATGTGACAAGGGAGTATAACAAGTATGAAGTAAGAAAAACTTTAAATTTAATTTTGCAGAAAATGATATCTCCCCGAGTGTCAAGTTGAGGTAGATTTATTTAGTCCCACTAAAATAACTCAAGCCAGCGTTTCTTCAAAAACGTCTCGTTAATTTCATTTAGTACGTTCTGACTAAACTTTTGCACAGAACAGTCAAAGTCTAAGTTTCCTTCTGTCTACAGAGGTCCAGTTCACTTTATACTTGTACAGAATGTATCTTGAAGTGGAAAGTTGTGAAAAAATTCTAAGTTCAGTTCACTCCAATTCAAATTCAACTAGTAGTTCAGTTCAGTTCAGTTTATACTTCACTCTTTGCTATCTACGTGAAGAATGAGACGAGAGCCGAGCGTGAAGTTGCTTTTCGTTCAAAAGCTATGGGCCAACTAAAGAGTAGAATCCCTCGTTCTCAATGTTTTCCTCGCATACAACAAAATCTCTTTGCTTAGCTTTAGTAGTAGTAGTAGGGTAGCTTTAGCTTTGCCTTTACTTTTCTGTATGTACATTACATACTAATGCAGAATGCTACTCTGTGTTCTTAGCTCTGTCCTGGCCTAGCCTGGCTGTCAGTATTCTGTTCTGTATGGAGTTTCTGTATTTCTTGTGTTTGTGGGGGTCTCGTTCACGAGTCGCGCTCGACTCGCATCCTACACTAACTAAACTAAAGTCCAAAATGTAAGTATTGTATGGGAATCTGCGCCGAAGCCATAGCCAACTCTTTTACACAAGTTACCAACACTAACGTAAAGCAACGTAACATAACGTACGTTCAGCTCACATTCATTCCCAAACTAAAGCAAAAGCAAAGAAACTTTACCAGAGCTAAAGCTAAAGCTCCAGAGCTATGCTGCTACAGATATAAGGTTATACATTCTTCCATCTCTTCGGAAAATATCCACTATAATGTAATGTAATGTACCTACATACAGATAGCATCCTTGTGGTACTCCTTTCTATATACATAAATACATACAGAATCTACACGGGTAAAACTACAACAATTGCTCTCATATGTATAGTACTGTACACAAACACATACTCATACTCACCAAATGAAACTTTGGAGATTCATCCCCTCACTCACTCATGTCACAACCAAAATCCTACGCTTTCCTTTAGTCTACTATAGGTATTCCATGTATATTTTGATGGGAAATGTGATGTATACTTAGTACTTATAGTAGCAATATATACGAATGCGAGTTGTATTGTATTCTATTGAAACGCAATGCAATCCAGTGCAATGTATGCAATGTTATCCTCCTTCTCTCTCCAAAACTCAACTTAACTTAACTTGCCTCTCAGCTGGTGTGGTGTGGTGTGATTCGTGTGATGCATTCGTTTTGTATCCTACATTTGTAAGTATGCGTGGATGTTATGTTACAGGATACTTCGTTAAATAAGCGAGACTAACTGATCTTATGCTTGACAATACCTTCCTACACTACATTACATTTTACATGAACGTCTGTAACACAAAAGACAACATACCTTAACCTTAGTTAGCTTATGCTTGCTTGCTTAGCTTACCTACATACAGATACAAATACAACCTACCTTCACATTCACATACGTAATTCTATATAACGTTCACTCGCTACAATTCACCCTAAAGCTCATTAGCTCCTTCCTTCACTCGCCAAGTTGTTTAAGAGACTAGTCATGCCATCCAATGTAGTAAAATCAAACTTACCTACAATACTCTCCATTTAAAATGCTTTATGTAAGTAGTACAATAATTCATGAATGCAGATTATGTAAGTTACATTAATAATTACAGTAATTGCGAATCAATCTATTGCTGGTGCATTGATATGTTTCATGAATTAAGATTACTATAAATTGTGAACACTGTAGTTATGATTTCTGATACACAACCAATTTATAACAATTATAATAATTGTATGAGTTTTTACATGAAACTCAGTATTGAACAAATACAATTAATTTAGTTTTATATAATCTACGTAAGTAATTAATATTTATTTAATTGGATCATGACCATTTTCTGTAATAGGCGCTTTAAGAAATAAATAGCTACTAATAGCTCGTATTCTGAATAAGATAAGATTGCCGAAAGACATTCGTAATTTAACGTGATTTTTTAAATTCAAAAAATTCTAACGAGCTAAGTAAATATAAACATGTACATATATTTGTACACAAATGGTTCCTCATTTCAATATTTCTGCTATTGAATTTGAGAGTATAGTCGGAAGGTTGAAAAAAAACAAAAGAAACTAATTAAGGAAGTATATAAGATAACGAGAGACGAGTAAATGGAGTAGAGAAAGAGTTAAAGTAACTACAGTAGGAGTCAAGTCAGTGTTGTAGATATCTGGATCTGGATCATTGCCATTGCCACCTCTTTAGTTTTCCTTTCCTTTACTTATCGTTAGCAGAAAGATTTAGAATCGACTGATTTGATTCTTTATACGTGTAGTATATAAATAGGTAGAATATCGATTACCCTAATAGAAGTTGCTGATTGAGAAGAAAAGATATACATTTATAAGCATTGCGTGTCTTGCCTTGTCGAGTCGAGTCAGATACTTAGTGCGTACAGTTTAGTAAAGAAGAATCGTAAGTTAGACATAGACACAGAGAAAGACAAGGAAAAGTGCGGAAAAAAGGAAGAAATGAAATGAATGATCATTAACTCAACAGTCAGTCACCACTTTGTCGCCGACTGTGTAAAGAACTTCTGCTTAGTTAGCTTCTTGTTACTCCCATTCTTTTTAGACAGACTTTTTATTCGTTAATTCTTTTCTCTGCTGCAGAATACACATTTATCCGTAAATGGAAAGTTTGACTAACTAGACAT
>JAQFYC010004473.1:0-17056 GCA_034694165.1 Tomocerus mixtus | reverse complement strand
CGCCAATTCTGCCATTTCTGCCATTTTAGCCGGCTGGCTGGCTGAAATGCCAGTTAGCCGGCTTTTTTAGAACACTGAGTAGAATAGCAGTATATATAGACAATAGAATAGATTTAGATGATATAAGGTAAATCATACCTAAATCAATCAGTAACTAGATATTATTATATGTTTTATTAATTTTCAAAAGTTGGGTCATTGAAAACAGACGTCATATTGGAGTGGGGGAGGCGGGTCATGAAAAATAGACGTGGCCCAAAAATGACCCAAAATTGCAGACATCTTTTGTGGATGAGCATTGAGCAGTCAGTAAACCCAATACGCAAGCAGAAAGGACTATTGTTATAAGATAGGACGTGGGGCAGTCCGCCATCACGGCCAACTGCCGCCAAAATATTTTTTCACGGAAATAACCAAATTATAATTAATATTTTATCAACGTAGTGGGGCCGTATACATTAAGAGGTGTAGCATAAGTGGGAGCCTATCAAAAATTCATGTCTAAAAAACTGTATAATATTGAAACGAATTAATAAAGTACCTATAAACTCTGAATAAACCAGCCCCCTATCAATCGAATTCGGCAATATTTACCCTAACTATAGGTCCTAATGGGACTTTCGATTTGTGATATGAGAAGACCGTGCATATTGTTCTATTATTAAGTTATTACATTTGGTAGGCTTATGTAATGTATTTACAATGTGAATTCAAGTTTGGATGACTCAGCCCCTTTTCAATCGAATTCGAGTTGAAACTTATGGTGAATTGGTGAATTAGATTAAAATTTAATTGTTATCAATTTTTGATGGGTTCTCACTTATGCAACACCTCTTGATGTGTTTGGCTCCATATTACGTTGATAAAATATTAATTATATGTTCATTTCCGTAAAAAGGTATTTTGGCGGCGGTTGGCAGTGGTGGCGGACTGCCCCACGTCTTATCTTATAACGATTGTGTAAAAAGGTTATTTCGTTGTGTATATTGCATTGTAGCGTCAGCCTTCTACAGCAACACCACTACAACATCCTCTACTGGTACACTGCGTACTATTGATACTGTCTGCTGACATTTAACATACACTTACCCGCGCACTGCAAGTTTCTCAAATAATAAAGTAATAATCGTAAAGTGTCAACAGTAATAAAATAAATTGTGAAATTGCAAATTCCAATCAACCCACTGCTGTCCTGTCCAACCCGACACAGTAGTGTATCCAGCAAGCACATTCAGCAGGTAGGTACGTTGTAATTGAAGGATTAATTCAATTCAAAACCAACCTTTAATATAGTACGTATATTAATTAATGTTAAACAAGACAGCAAAAAAATTTGACATTGGCTTTTCATTTTTGACCTGCAAAAATTATGTGGTTGAGAAACCACTTTATAAATCCACTGTCCGTCCGTCTCCGTATGCCGTATGTATTACTGTGGCTTCCGGGATCCTGTGAACAGTTAATTTTTTTTTTCAACTTTTGGATTTCTATAGGCAAAAAATTTCTATCATCTATTGCATATTTTTTGTTTCAGACAATTTGGAGTCGATTGGGAGGGTGTTATATTTTGTGTTTTTGTTTCAGGTATTTTTCTGATGTAAAACATACTTGTAGATGAATATCTTTCAAAGTCTGAGTAAACCTTTTGTAACCCCTTATCAAGGGTTAAAAGTTGAAAACTTCAAACTGTTCACCATTCACTGTATTTCTGTATTAGGCTTCAGGCCTATCCGATTATAGGCATTTATCCAAATCCCAACAAAATAAAGCACCATAAATGTAAGTCTTGTTGAGACGGTGAATCCTTTTTATATAAATGTCAACATGACAATTATATAAAATACAATATATGTAATTAACACAGAAGTGTGTCCATTTATAAATACACATGCTTTCTTTTTACATGCATTATTAGAATAATTGATTCTATCTTTAGCGATGTACTTTCTCCATGCACTTTCTCCAATGGACACACTCTTCCGTGTTACATACTGTAGTATTTACCATGTATGTAGAATGAAATCTGTTTCTCTACAAGATGGTAGCTTGGTAGCAGTAGCAAGTGCTCAAATTACTTTAAAACTAATGTAGTGTCAAAAATGAAATGAACTAAAAATACTATACAATATATTGCAAATACAAATTATCTTCTTCAAAAAATATTAATATTTTAATGGAAGCAAAATTATACTTCTATTATATCACATTATAACTTGGCACTGAAAGATAACTGAAACAGTAACAGTTATTATTTTTATATCTAAGTGACGATAATATAATAATTTTGAATAATTTTGATATTTCAGACACGTCAGACAGAGCTAAACAAAAAAAGTGCTGGAGCTGTTACGGCATTACCCCAATATGTACGAACCACCGATTGGTCCTTACGGGGATCGTGCTGGTTCGCCGAATCGGCTAGAGTACACCTCAGATCGACATCCTAGAGCAATGTTGGATATGATGAATCTCTTAAGAGTGTCACGAGAGCTATGTGATGTTGTATTGAATGTAAGCTTTTTATTACAATCCGAATTTGTCAAGTTATTTTGTTTGCATTTTTCTCACATTTTAGCTTTTTCCTTTTAAAATCAATATTAATATTAACAGTTTTTCATTGTATAGGTGGGATCCAGAGAACCAATCTACGCTCACAGGTGATAGTTCATTATCATCATTACTTTTCTTTCCTCATTTGAGGAATGCTCTAACAAATTAACAAAACATCCATACAAATTATCAAAAGTAGAGTACCAAAACCAAAAGTACCCAGTTAGAGTTAGTTATTGTCAAATTATCACGTAGTAATACCAGTCTACTGCCATGCTATTTCATAAACTTCATTTTTTAGTTTTATTTTCAACCACATTTGATACCTCCTTCTGCCTTGATTTATCTACATTTTAATGAATAGTATGTTAACTAATTAAATATGCATGCATGAATAATTATTTCAGAGTTGTTTTATCGGCTTGTTCAATGTATTTCCGAGCCATGTTTACTGGAGAGCTTGCGGAATCTCGGCAAACCGAAATAACCATCAGGGATATTGACGAACACGCTATGGGGCTGTTAATTGATTTTTGTTATACTTCTAAAGTGGTCATAGATGAAACAAATGTGCAGACACTACTCCCTGCAGGTAATCTCCAATGCTCAATCTAATGGGCTTGTCCTGTTGACTGTTGGTTCATTTTATTCACGTTTCTGTATTAATGTTAATATGTATATGTATATACATTTATGTATTTGCATTGAATGAAGAATGACTATTACAAAATTACCTACAACTGTTTCTATTTAAATGATGCTTATAATAATAATATTACTTTGTATAGCGTGTTTGCTGCAGTTGGATGAAATACAGGAAAAGTGTTGCGAATTCCTTAAACGACAACTGGATCCATCAAATTGTTTGGGAATTAGAGCGTTTGCAGACACACACTCTTGTCGTGAATTATTAAGAATTGCAGATATGTTCACGCAACATAATTTTCAGGAAGTCATGACAAGTGAAGAGTTTCTTCTGTTGCCTGTCAGTCAGCTAATTGATATAATTTCTAGTGATGAATTGAACGTACGGTCTGAGGAGCAAGTGTTTAATGCCGTTATGGCGTGGGTAAAATTTAACGTTTCTGAAAGACGACCTTGCCTTGCTCAAGTATTACAACACGTCCGATTACCACTTCTAAATCCTAAATTTCTTGTGGGAACGGTAGGCTCAGATTTATTAATCAAAAGTGACGAGTCTTGTAGAGATCTGGTAGACGAAGCGAAAAACTACTTGTTACTTCCACAAGAGAGATTGATGATGCAAGGTCCAAGAACTAAACCTAGAAAGCCAATTAGAAGGGGCGAAGTCTTATTTGCAGGTATGTGATTTGTTCGTAGATTTGTTATTAAGTGCCAATACCATATATTATACATTTCGTCCCTTTCGAATCCGCCTTCCATTTTGGAATTAAATGGCTTAAAAGAATGGTAACGAAGGCTAATACAAAATTTTTGGGGCCCAGAAAGCCACTTGTCCCATTTAAAATGTGACAAATGGCTACCTTCGCCTTCACGTACCAACACGGATTATATACCCCCGCCCCGCGAAGAGTACTCCTAAAAAATGCACGGATATCTGCGAGAAAGGGCACTGCGGCACTGTGCCCCGTAGGAGCCCTCTAAAAATAGAAATAGTACTGTTTTACTGTTCCATTTTTATTGCTATTTCAAAATTACATTTAAAGTCTCATAGACCCCAAGTGATCAATCGTTCGTAATACTAGATCATCCCACCCAAGATCTTTGTAAATACAATCAATTAATAATAATAATAATGTACAGTACGGTTAAGGGTGCGGGGGTGTCAGTCTGATTTGATTTGAGGATTCCTCGATTGTTAATTTGCCAAATAAAAAACTTTTCCCAATATCTCTAGATTATGTTGGACATACTTGGCCAAGCAGGGTATTTAGGGTATTTGGGAGGGGTCTGGAGGCTCAGGGAGGGGTTGGGGTTTTGGAAAACACCAGTATTACTGACCGAAGGCCGAAGGCCTTCGGACAATATACTGGTATAGTAAAATAAAATAAGGTACTTATATGTACCATATTTGAGAGTATTTATCAAATACGCTAGATTATATAAACAACTTACTTCAACAAAGGTGTTATAATTCAGCGTATTTGATAAACAACAAACACTCAAATATGGTACTACATTAACTACATAGTACTAATAGTACATATAAGTATCTTATTTTCAAATAAGATGCTCATGCTTATATGTACCATGTTTGAGAGTGTTTATTATTTGATAAACACTATCACACATAGTATATATAAGTATCTTATTTTCAAATAAAATGCTTAAGCTTATTTGTACCATGTTTGAGAGTGTTAATCATTTGATAAACACTCTCAAACATGGCATGGTACATATACTACATACGGGGGTTCGAAAAATGGATTTTCGACCGGGAAGGAAAAAAGTGATTTTTCAAAAAAAGGTCCACAGATTTGTAGATTTAGGTTAGGTCTCATTGTTAATATGGTATTTTCCTAAAAAAAAAAAAAAGGTCCTCGGATTTATCGGGAAGGGCCTTCCCGGTTTCCCGGTTTTTTCGAACCCCCCGACTACATATAAGCTTAAGCATCTTATTTGAAAATAAGATGCTTAAGCTTATATTTTTGGCTGGGCAGGCGGCTGGAGGGGCACTGTGACCAAAAAAATAAAGAATAACTTTCTAGGCATAGTGTGAATGTTTATTATTGTGTTTTACACGTTTTATACTCAGCCACGCCCCGAAGGGGCGTGGCTACGTAACGCTTAATATTTAGGGAGGGGGTTTGAATTTGCGGAAAATGAGAGGTCTGGAGAAAATGGCCTTGGCCAAGTATGATGTTGGAGAAAGTTCAATTTGTAATTTGAACCCTAAAATATGCTTAGTAAGCAATCAGCAGCAAAGCAACATGTAATATTTATTTATTTAATCTCCCCTGCAGTCGGTGGTTGGTGTAGTGGAGATGCTATTGCGTCCGTCGAGCGTTATGATCCTCAGACTGGAGAATGGAGAATGGTACATTTAGATTTTGCATACATATTTTTTACAATTACATCATTTGAATTTGAACATTGTACACTTGTAAAAGTTATTACGTTTTAGACCATTAATTCTGATGGTATAAAGTGTTGCACATACAAAGTAGCCGTATGCGATTAAAAAAATATTTAATACTGAGCCAGACTAGACTCTATTTATCTTTGGTACAATCAGCATAGAAAATTTAAAGTGAAAGTTTATGTAATATGTTTTAGTAATATGTTATGATTGCTGGATTTAATAAAAACAGGTTGCTGCCATGTCAAAACGAAGATGCGGTGTTGGTGTTGCTGTCCTTAATGATCTTCTCTATGCGGTAAGAATTGAGTTTCTATTTATATGAAGGCTCGAATTCCTTACTTACCGGTTCTTATCATTTCGACTCTTTCTCCACTATCTCGTTCCTAACTCGATAAACATTGGACGGAAATGGACCCAGTCGACCCAGCTAATAAGTTCCGAAAGATATGATATAGGAGATAGTCACATTTGAGTTATTTTCAAAATTAGCCTAAACAATGTCAGATTATTTTTTTAAAAAAAAATATTTGAATTTTAAAATTTCGGGAAATTTAAAACTTTAAAAATATACAACCTATTTTTTTTTCTCGAATTCTTCCAATAAATATCTCGGCCATAATGTTGAGCTACTTTTTATATTTACTTTCCACTACGCCCAATAAATTCCCACCTTTTCTTGCGGCCGAAAAACTGTTTTTTTGGAAAGCGTTATGACGTCGTTTCAGGGATAAATTTTGGAAATATCTCGACATTATGGCCGAGATATATTGTTATTGTGTATCTTTCAGAATTGACCAACTACTACCATTTTCATTCATCCATTTTTCAATCAGTTATCGAAAATTGATTGGATTTTATACCGAAACAATCATCAAGTCTATTCATCAAAAGTTCTCCAGAAGATGAACAGATTTGAAATATGTAAACTTACTAGTGTAAATGTAATTTCAATTTCCTAAGTAGACAACCACATATAATGTTACTTTTATTAAAAACGTTTGCGTGAACAGGTTGGTGGACATGACGGACAAGCGTATTTGAACAGTATTGAGCGATATGATCCAACAACAAATCAGTGGTAAGACTGTGCTTTTTTTCATTTAGGGTTACTGATATTACGTAACGGTTACGTAACATCACATACACATAATATGCGGTACTGTGGTTCCTGAGCTGGCTCTAAAGCTATTATCAATTAAGCAGTTGTTTTGTTTACTTCGTTATTACTCCGAAACTATAATTGAAACTGAGATTCGACAAAAAGTACATTCGCTGGTCATTTATAGTGGTTAGTATCCAGTTTATTGAATTATGTTAACGGATTTCAATGCAAGGATAAATTTTACTTACTCACCTGCCCCAACTATTGGGGCATGTGAGATTTGACCAAAAACGTACTGTACTATGTGGACACTGTGAGAATCGACTAAAAATGCATTGTATCATGTGATTAATTTAAAATGCAAATTGTTTTAACTCCATTTGTAACTCCATTACTTTGTAACTAAATGGCTCAACTTTTTAAAATTATGTTACTGATATTAATGCAAAGATTAATATCACTTTCTCACAATACCCCAACTAATTGGGGCACTGTGACATTTGACCAAAAACGTATTAAGTGGGGTACTGTGAGAGTCGACTAAAAATGTATTGCACCATGTGGGGCACTGACATTTTTTGCACCAATATGATACATTATCGTATTTGCCATGGTTTATTATGTATTCATTAGATTGAAACCCCGCTCAACACAAATTATAATCTTAGTAACTCTTAACTGTATGTGTGATTTAGGGTACAAATTAGCATTTGACAGTGTATCACTGCAATTGCAATTGTTCCTACTGCTATACAACTGTATCATTTCGCAAATATAAACTTGTCTTTTTTGAAAAAGCGAATGTTATTACATTATAAGTAGCAACGAAAGTGGAATGCCAGGGTAGCTCAAAGTTTTCAACGGATCTTTTGGGATTTTGTTTATGGAATTTAATCTCTGGTGCTATTTATGCACTTGTCTCGTCTCGCAGTACTCCAATCAGTAATTTAAGTCATTCTCATATTGTCATAAATAATAATTTAGGTCCAGTGATGTTGCACCCACTACATCTTGTAGAACTTCAGTTGGAGTTGCTGTACTTGATGGATTTTTGTATGCTGTGGGAGGTAAGTAAAAACTAAAACCACAAAAACCGTTCACCTTTGATGTACATGTTGTATTTTGGGATAGTTTATGATAATATGCAATGCGCCGGACATGCATGTGTGTAGTGTGGACCATTGTATTGGTTACCAAAAGGGTGGAACCGGGAACCCAGGCCGGGGTAGTCCCAAATACAATAAAAGAGTGGGCCATTGTATCTAATTTCGTATGAAGTGTGTTTTTGTGTATTCGATATTTTTTTTTGAAAACGGGGGGGGGGGGGGATGGGTCGGTTACACTTGGCCCACCCCTATGGGCATGCAGAATGTCTTTAAAATTGTTAAAAATTGTAATGTAACTGTAAAATTGTATTCTTTGTCATGTCCAGGCCAAGATGGTGTCCAATGTTTAAATCAAGTGGAGCGCTATGAACCAAAAGAAAATCGATGGGTAAAGGTGGCTCCTATGAATACGAGACGACTAGGGGTTGCTGTCGCTGTATTGGGAGGATATTTATATGCTATAGGTGGATCCGATGGTCAGTGCCCGCTAAACACAGGTATGACTTCCAATTTATTTACTTTACTTTAAAACTTCAAATTGTATACTTACAAAATTAAATGGATTTGAAGAATTTTATTAAGAGGCTAGTTCAATATCATTGTGGTAATTTACTGTCTTATTTTCTGGAATTTTGCAGTGGAGCGATATGATCCTAGACAAAATAAATGGGTGGCTGTAAGTTTTCTAAAAATATATAATTAAACAAACAATCATGCACAGTTGACTGAAGCAGGACAATCGATTTTGTTGTTCCACCTTACCGTGGCGCTGCCTTTTCAAACTTCGGACAATATTTAGGGGTGTCACTTTTCGCGGGAAAGGGGTTTACGATTTTTTATAAATGGAGCATCTTTGGAACCAATGCAATTGGCAACTAACTCCCTCGCACATAACAAAAATCGAATGTCTGCCCAACACAACTGTACTTTTGTATTTTTAATTACTAACATGTTTGAATTTTTGTAGGTCGCCCCTATGTCAACGAGGAGGAAACATTTAGGTTGCGCTGTTTATAATAATTTGATCTACGCTGTTGGCGGACGGGACGACTGCATGGAACTTAGCAGTGCTGAGCGCTACAACCCGTTGACGAATTCTTGGCAACCTTTAATAGCAATGAATAGTAGAAGGTCTGGAGTGGGCCTGGCTGTAGTCAATGGGCAACTCTACGCAGTTGGTGGCTTTGACGGAACTACCTATTTAAAAACTATTGAAGTTTATGATCCAGAGGTAAGCTTTCACAAAATCAACCATTCACAGAGAATTATGATAAGGTCAAGGTAGGTATGTATGAGAAGTGGCTCTCGGTGGATAAACTCTCTTAAAAGTCACAAATAAGTATGCGTTTGGACTGGTCCCATTCTAGGCCAATACAGTAAAACCTCTATTTTTGGCTGAGAGTTCTAGAGGAGGGCACTCAAGACCCGCAACCACATTGGTTTATGCTGGTCCGCATTTTGCCCCATATTCCCATTATAATTCACTCAGCCCCCCCCCCAACCCCACAACCCCAACTCTTTTAACCTCGGTACTCTTAACAGTAAGACTGTGGGATAAGGTTAACTGTCAAACGTTAATCCTTTCTAAATGCCGTTAAAAGTTAACACCCATTTCACACTACAATATCAAACGAACCATGAAAACCATAAGGTATATTCTTCAAAAAACAGGCGAGGGTCCAAATTGGACCCTAGTGGGCTGGACCCTTTAGGATTTTAATTTACACGGATTTGTGTACAAAACACACAAATACTCAATTCTAGCAAATACAGCTTTTGTGACATTTAAAGTTAAATTGCGAATATTAAATGTCCTCTTGTCTAGCAATTCCTAGAGTTTAATTTGCCTGGCAGATGAGTATCGTCTTGTATTGTACTTTGCTTTATTATGTACCGCCAGGCAGGTATATTATCATATCACCATTGCTGTCTGTCCGGATGTCTAAGTCCACGCTCTAACTTTCGAACGCGTCAACTTTTTTCAATTCTGAAAAAGGAGGTAAAAAGTAACACCCGAGATGTTTTTGAGCCAAATCGGCCACACCCCCATGGAGTTCTGGCCACGCCCACTTATTTTTTAAATAGAAACATATGGCAAATGTCATATCGTTTTAAAGGTGTTGACGTAAGGACTTCAAACATGAATCTCAATTACCCCATACATGGGGCAATGTGAGATTTTAAGGGGAAAATCCCTCTGGCGGTACATAGGGACACCCGATTGGTTCGGTTTATTTTAGTGACAAGTTAGACCATCAAATTAAATGTCATTTTATTTTAATTACATTTTTGTATTAAATAGGTCAACACTTGGAGAGCTTGCGGATCCATGAATTATCGGCGACTGGGTGGTGGGGTTGGAGTCATGAAAATTCCTTCCTCCGAGTCAACGTACTGGTAGCTCTGCATCCAATTACTTTTGAAATAAGGACATTTAGGGAATCTTCATTGCTATTATTTGACTGATTAGTATTAATTACTTATGTATTGAGTTATGCAGCAAACTGTTTTCGTCAATATATCAATACCATTAGATGTAGTGATAAGTACAATGTAAATAAAGAATCGCATCATGTTCGCTTTGTTACGTATATAATATACACGGATGTGTAAATGAGTAAATTATAAATATTCTTTTTCAAAAAATACATCTGCTGTTGTATTTTACTACTACATATGCTGTCTGTCCGTGTGTCTGTTCGTCATGTAACTTTTGAATGCGTCAACTTTTTTGAATTTTCAGGTTTCTATAGAGCAGGTTGAAATGTTCCTCGCCATAGAAATGAACCCATCCCGCCTAATCTCTTACGGGATTAAGAGTTTCAAACAAGACTGACTGCGTGAGACAGCACTGCCAAAGATCTGTCCCTATCGTTCTGGGGTATACACTGCGATTATTCTATTGCTTCTCTCCATTGTTTTTTGACCAAATCGGTCCACGGGTCAATGGACTTACATAGGGGGTCAGTGTTGAGAATACTAGTTACACGCACGTTTAATCGTCAAAACCTGGTCACTGTCGTCCGTCCAGTTAGTGATGTTGTCTGGGCATCGGCGGGTTGCCCCGATAGAGAGTAGCCTGGGCGCCAATTTTTTGGTGTGGGCGATACATCTGTTGCTACGGTTTATTTATGTACTACATACGAATACGATCCATGAGGACCTCATTTGAGTACTTTTGGGGTACTGGCCCTTATCCCACTTATCAGTCACCAAAATAATGTGGAAGTGGAATATCCCAACCTCTATCATAATATACTGTACAGTACAGACTTTCTGTATCACGGTTGTAGCTTGTAGTAACTGGTACAAGAACAATAATGTGTTTTGGTGTTTTCTAACACATAGGTGACGATATTTATATTTGCTTACGTCAAAATTATATTTCACGCTCATACAATCCATAAGGGAACATCCATAAATAATCTGTAATGGAGGAAAAGGGGGTGGGGCAAATACCTCGGGTGGGATGATTTTTGGGATGTGGCAAGTGGTTCCCAGTTTGCAGGTTTGCAAAATTTTATTTGTGGTGTCGGATGTGGGTGGGTCGTAACATGTCACTTTTTGGCCCTTTTTAACAGTGTTCAAAGTGTCAAACATAGGAAATAAATACACGGTAGCCAATTTTTTCTCCAAAACATCAGTTTATTCCCCCTTCAGGATCAGTTTTCAAAAATGCCAAAATTCTCCACCAACTTCCCCAAAATGGGGGTCATATTGGTATTAGGTATGCCTTACATTTAGATCATTACATTATTATGGTTTATGACATATCTGACAATTCAAAAGCAATTTTCCTTGACACCAAAATAGCATGAAATGGTAATACTTATATATTTAAGACTAATTGTGGAATTCGTAGTAATTTTTCGTGGCAGAGCGTTCTTCAAAGAGTGCATTACTTCTTCGTGGTACGATTTTGAGGAACTACCGCCTGGGCCTGCCTAACTACAATAAAATGTAAATTAGCGATTGCGTTAACAATTAATTTGTTTAAAAATCATATTTATGTATTTGTAGCTTATGTGACATTTTACACCGCGATCACCGTTTCATCCCCCGTTTGGAGATTAGCCATTTTTTTGAAAAGCAAACTGAGGTTCAATTATTTTTAATTAAAGTAAAAACGCAAAACGAGGAATTCCCTGAAAATACTAATTCGCGGTGACGCGGTGTAAAATGTCATATCTCCGACAAAAGTACAAAAATTGGATCTCATGCAATTATACTAGCACTACATGAAGGGTAGAATATTTGTACATACATTGGTAGTAACTCACTAAAAAGTAATAGGACACATGGCTATTATCAAAGACTTATCAGTTAATTAATCTAATGTTATATCACACAAAAGTCAGTATTGTGCAAAGGCATTCCCAAGCAAAAGTTAGTAGTCCCTCAAAATCGTCCCACGAAGAAGTACTACAATTCCACGACTACTAATTACCAGCCTATAGTATTTATTGTATTAAAATGTCATCTATGGTGAAAGTTTGCACAATTATTAGTTTTTACCACAGACCTAAGTCCCGCGCTCCCCGTAAAGTTATTACTTGGAAGCAGGGCTGTCAACATATTGTGCGACACACTGTATGTAGTTTGTACACTACAAATAAATATAGAAGAGGCAATGAACATGTAAGGCTAAAATAGAACTTGTAGCCGCGATTCCGTCTTGAGACTGTCTTGAGTGAGTCGATCCTTCCTACTTTCCCACTCCTACTCTACTAAACCTAAACTCATCCAATCTCCCTTCCGTTCGTGTGTGTGCTAAGTGTGCTTCCATTCAAACTAAACTTTTCTCCACAGTATAATATAATGCATAATGCATATATAGGCTAGGCATGCGGATAAACTCCAAGCTACTATAGTAAAACTCTAAGCAATTCAAAATTCAAAAATAGCAATTTGCAAGCAAGTCACAGTTTATACAAGGTAGTTGCATATTGCTTTACAGCATTACTACTACTGCTGGTAAGGTACCTATGGCTTTGGATTATAGGCTGCATATTTATTTTATTATGTATTTATCTTATCAAACTCATAGCACGTTAGCGAAATGAAATACATTGACTTAGATTATTTAGAGGATAATGTCCCCATATTTATAAATTGCGTACCAAGTGCACAGCTAATTGCCTCTGCATGTAAATAAATTATTGCTACTATAATGTCTATAATGTACATCATTTCATCATTTCCCTAAATAAGAATCCGATACTGTTAAAGGTGTGCATGTGTTTTACTGCTTTAATTTATTTTAATATAATTGCTTAATCTGCTATTTCTATTTCTATTCATATTTGAAAGTTATACATATACCAATACCAAAGCATTTCACAATATTGACGTAATTCACTTGTTCAGCATACTGATTTGATATATATTACGTATACCCGACCAAACTACAAAGATATTTGTTTTTGCAATGTATTCATATAAACTGTGGATTGCTTGCAAATTAACATATATTGTATTTTGCGTTCCCTTGTTAGAGTTTGCTGCAAAATAGCCATTTTTGAGGTTTGTATTGCTTAGAGTTTTACCATATTTGCTTGGCATTTGCATATAAGCCTACACAGTACGTCTCATTACTAGTTAGACATTATGGAAGTACATGGAGAGCGTTCATTGTTTTATCACTGCTTAAAGCTTTTGGGAAATCCCGTGTAATGGCCTCCTTCATACACGAAGCATAATTCCATCCTTTATTTCGGAGGCCCGATGTTTCCCAAGCGCTTCAAGCAGTATTTAGAGTGTAGAACTTTCTCCACGTATATTTTCCAATGTCGCGCTACCTTTGAGGCGTACTGTATATAATATGCATGCATAGTAAGTAGGTATAGTATCCTATAGCTTTCTCTTCTTCGTGTAGTCTATATCACTTTCTTTCTCCTAGACTAGTTGGATACTGATAATGATAAATACCCAATAATATATCTACACTATACACTACCATACTGACTGTTAGCTATTTAACCACTACTTCCTACGGCACTATCTGTATAGGTGGCATGGTACATAAATATAGATACCTAGTTAACTATAAATGCACGTACTAGCTACTAGCTAGATGCTTTACGGATGAAATAGAGAATACACATGGCTGGAATGAATGTCCGCTTGTTTTGCTCTCCCTCCATGCATCTCCATGTCTCCATCCAACTCTCATTGCATCACATCACGCACTAAAATTTTCAATAGACTCATTTGACAGAATGTTTCAGGTCACGTCACACCGTCGTCGGAGTATCAGAGCACCCACTGGCCACCGCTCGCTCCGCTGGTTGTTCATCCGCTTCTGGCTCATTATCACGGCGCATAATATCCTTTATCTAATTGTGACATTAGTGACAGTAGGATTTTCTTAATACTAACTGTACTAACTAACTAAATATTCATTTACTCTGCTATTGTAGTAAACTGACTACATATTATCCAGGTACCTACTTTGTGCTTACTAATTTTCAATTTACAGCCTTTACAGCCAGTCCCAATTCCCAATCACTTTTTTCTAAACATACTTACTTTCTACACTGCAACCTCAACTTTACTATACTTACTTTACTAACACGTTCAGCGTGAACCTACGATTATTGACGATAGTTAATCAATCAGTTTTACTTTGTATGTATGTGTGAGTTCCATGCACATTATGGTGTTGCATTGCTTTTCACGTTTTGCACCTAACTACACGGAACAAGTCGTTAGCATTGTTTTCTCCAGTGTGTAGTGCGAACTTTCACCATAATGTAACCACAATACCTGAACGAACACCATAGGTGGGATTAATGACACTCCGAAACTCGGAATAAAAGTGTGTTGTAGAGTCGCACGTCGAAATATATTATTTTGTTATCCAAACTTAACTGAACAAGTTTTATTAGGGTGTCGGGTGTCAGTGTCAGTACAATCCCCCAACGTCTCCGGAATTTTTACATCAAAATATTCTAGTAGATTCAGAGAAAAGCATTTAAAATGGGTGGCTTACGGGATCCGGAATGCAGTTTGACTTTAGCTAACGGGATCATGTGATTTTTTGCTACTTTTGGACTAATTAAGCATACAAAAAAAAATATGCTTTCATTTTATTGCGTTTCAGACAATTTGGAGTCGATTGAGAGAGTGTTATTTTTTGGGGATGGAGTACCCCCAATTGGGGGGAAGTCAATATTTTTACAGTTTCTGATGTAAAAATATACCTGAAAATGGATGCCGCATCTTTCAAAGCTCTGCGTAAACCTTTTAACCCCTTAACAGTTGTTAAAAGTTGAAAACTTAGAAAAAATCAAAATGTTTACAGGATCCCGTAAGCGACCTTAAAATGTTAATTGGGGATAATTACTGCAGAGCATTTTGCCTTTTCCGGTCACGACGAATATGCAATTTTGATCAAGGTGAAGTGGTTCTGGTTGGAGTAGCAATTCGAAGAAAAAATCCCCGCGTCTTTTGCAGAAGCTTTTAAGTGTCTCCGTAAAACGTATATAATATTCTAATTACATTTCCCGCTTCGGATGGCGTTCAATTTAAAAGTTGCAACATGGAAGATCCCTGTTGTGCACACATGAAGCGTTCTAGACCTAAATCTACCTATACATTACCATCCTGATACGTAAAGTAGAAATTCTTGTAATTGGGAAAGCTTGGCAGGCGATTGGCCCACTAGCGCTGATTAGGGGCCATTCAAACAGGGCGTCTGTATTATTGTTAGTGCTGGGCCCTGAGTGGGAACAACATCATATCAAGGTCTTCAAGGTGTAAATTGTGGTGAGCAGTTTATTGTCTTGCCAGCCTTCTTGTCTAAGAGGCCGGGTAAGCACTTGACCTTTGACTTTCCATCAAAGGCACGAGTCCTCAACTCTGAGCCAGTCTTTGTGGGACTTTCTTCGATGTGATCTGACAACCAACCAGTCACATCGAAGAAAGTCTAGTCCATAAATATACAATTATATCTGATTATAGTGCTTGTTAAGCAAATCAAAGTGCATTCATTAACTCCGCTGTGATCACATCATAAATGATGCCCCAAGCTACCTACCCGCGATCAAAGCTGCATTCCATATTAATATTAAGTGCCCAAATACTAATTAATACCATGATTTGCAATAGACAAGGCCACCGTTAATTGTAATTAATCCGCGTATAGGACAAACCTTGGCTACAGCTAGGTTTTTTTTTCGAGTTTGTTTTTCAACCTTTAGGCAATGATTCTTGAAATTAAAATTAGAGGAATTACTCCCAAATTTCATTTCATTGCATAAACCCTTTCAATTACTGTATTGTAAATACTATCATAAGATTATATATTGTACCATATGATCACCAGCTTTACGAAAAATTATGCATTTTCAGTACTCCAAATATGGAGACGTTGCAACGATTCATTATTCCTTTCAGATTTAAAGTCAGGTTAACATTAGTATCAGTTTCATACAAAAGTAATTCGTCCGCATAAATATATATCTGAATTTTAGTATGTTACCTTTTGTTACCTATATCGTTACTTGGCTCAGCAACTTGGGTACATCCGTTTTACAATGGTTTATTACATGAGTTATGAGACTATCTATGTCGTACAGTTGTAGTTTGGTAGTTTTGTTGTGTGTCACAGTCACACTAACTAATGTTGCCTGATTAACAGGATTACTGACTACAACTTCTGAATGCATCAATGGCGGAAATGACGGAAGTTGCCGGTGGCCAAAAGCTTGGAGCTAACCTTGGAGCTGTTTCTCAACAAACCCAACGTCGATCTGTTACAGGCTATGACGCTTCATATGAGAGTAAGCTTCTTTTGTAGAAAATCTACCTCGTGGGGCAATATTTTAAAAGCCTTTAATATATATTTTTAAGAATATTGTTTGTACTAGTGTTTGTACATTATAATTGACTATGAATAATGGCTATTTATGGGCATCGTCAAAACCTTTTCATGTTTAAAACTAGCTCAACCAATCCCAGCAAACACTGAACGCGGAAATCTTACAACCTACTCACAGTCTAAACCAAACATAATGAAAATGATTGAAAACTCCGTCCATAGGATATAGATAGATCCCTTTTTCTCATAAATATAGAAAATGAGACTTTCCTAATGGTGTAGATGGCGGAGTGATTTGGTGGTCGAGACAAAAATATTGTTTAAGGTAGATTCCTCCGCTGTCCTGGCTTGGCTGGGAATCGACAAATCTCCATCTGTTGGGGAGATTTGATAACTTATTTTAACATGCTCAG
>JAQFYC010004472.1:0-17068 GCA_034694165.1 Tomocerus mixtus | reverse complement strand
CAGTTTTCATTTATAAGTTAGTATCAATTCAATCGTCATATTGTTATAATGTGAAAGACATTGGATATCCTATAAGCTTATTTTATACGAAAGGCTGGAAAAATGGATTTTTCATTGATGGGGATGTGCCAAACACAAAGTTCAATTGACTCTTGTTGCGAAGTTAATAGTTTTCAAAAATATTTGAACTCGAGCGACGATTACAGGTTCTCAAAGGGAACTGATATCCGTGAGAGCACAAAATTGCTATCTTATAAAAATTCAAAGTGTGTTCGGAACAATTCTTTTTCGAAAACATCAGCTGAGGAAGACAAAAATTTAGAAAAGGTTTATCAGATGACTGCTTTAGATATACTTAAAACATGTATAAATTATTTATCCCTCATTATTAGCGGTAAGTCTTAAATTTGAGAATTATTTAATTTCCATATAAATTTCTAAACTTGACATAATCTCTCGATATTCATTTTGTTTCTAGGATATTTGAAATCCTTAGCTCGCCCTACAAAAATAAAGGAAAACAACCGCGAGGTAATTATTTTTTCTAATTGTTTATTATTTTTTGAATAATTTTTTCGAAAAGATCGTCGCGATCGCCCTAAGATTATTAAAGAAGGGAAATTTTTCAAAAACAACTAAGGCATAATCGAAACTTATTTTCATACAAAATATTTAATTTAATTTAACTAACCTACAGGGTTACCTTCCGCTTTATTCGAGCTTTGAAAATTTTTACACCCAAAAAATCTACATGCCGATACGATATGGCCTAGATAATCCTGTGCGTGGTGTTCCTGGTGCAGAAGTCAATATCCTAGAACGGGTTACTGAAGATTATGGATTAACATTTCAGTAATTTACGTCAGTTTAAAAAGTTGTTACATAAAAGTTTAAAATCGGATTGATAATTGTGTATTGAATCCTTTACAGGATGACGGGGAAAGCGAGAAAATGCATTAACATGGGCTCTTATAACTACCTTGGGTTTGCCCAAAATCATGGCACGTGTGCTGAAGCGGCAATTTCAAAGTTGAAAATCTGTGGCACTTCCGTGTGCAGTAGCAGACGAGAATTTGGAAATTCCTCCCATCTGGAGGAACTTGAGGAATTGGTGGCACGTTTTGTAGGAACTGAGGAAGCAATTACGTGTGCCATGGGTTATGCTACAAATGCTCTAAATTTGCCAATTATTATGACCAAAGGATGTTTAGTGCTAAGTGATGAAAAGAATCACGCATCCATTATTACGGGACTTAAGCTCTCGGGAGCCAAAGTTCGCGTATTTAAACATAACGGTTAATAAAAAGAAAATTGTTATAAAAATAAAAACAAAAATTGAAAGTAAGAAATATGAAAAAAAATTAAATTAATAAAAAATAATTATGAGCAGATATGCAAGATCTGGAGAGATTGCTTCGTGAAGGTGTTTTAAACGGACAACCAAATACTGGATTACCATGGGAAAAGATGTTCATTGTTGTTGAAGGAGTGTACAGCATGGAGGGCTCAATCGTACCACTTCCCGCAATTTTGAATTTAAAAAGAAAATTCAGGGTAATGGCTTCACCTTGTCTTATTCCTAAATCAACATTTGGGTTCTACATAATATTGTCAATTAATAAACCTTTAATCACTAATAGGCGTATGTGTATTTGGACGAAGCCCATAGCATTGGCGCAATGGGAAAAAGGGGGCGTGGCGTTGTTGACTACTGGAACGCGGATCCTAAAGATGTTGATATCCTAATGGGGACATTTACAAAAAGTTTTGGATCGGCTGGAGGATATATTGCGGGTTCCCGCAAACTTATTCAAATGTTAAGAGAAGGAAGCCAAGCCCATTGCTACGGAACTGCCATGTCCCCGCCCATTGCCCAGCAAATAATTTCTTCTATGAAAATTATAATGGGGGATGATGGGACTGACGAAGGAGTTAAAAAAATCCAACAATTGGCGCAAAATTCGAAATATTTCCGCCAAAAATTGAAACAAAGACGGTTTATTGTCTGCGGGGAAGATGACTCCCCGGTTGTTCCAGTTGCTCTTCTTTCACTGGGTAACTGCATCACTGTTTTCACAGAAATGTATAGTATGGGTGTGGCCACAGTTTGCATAGGATATCCAGCCACTCCATTGATGGAACCAAAAACGAGATTTTGTGTCAGCTCGGCACACACAAAAGAAATGTTAGATCAGGTGAGAAATAATTATTCAAAATATGTTCCACTGGCTAATGCAGATATATTAGTACAAAATGTATTATTTATATTCGGTTATAATTGTTAAGCTGGGAAGTTTTAAATATTAAATACATTAAGTTTCTTCACGTATTTTATACCACAGATTTTTAAAAAGTTCTTAATTAATCTTATTAATATTTCAGGTTGTTGAGTCATTGACTATAATTGGCAACAGAATCCAAGTATGCAAATCCCATTCGTCAATAAATAAGGGAGCTATTCAATACGTGTATTCGAAATTGGACAATAATAATTAAATAATACGATTGTCCTTATGTAACTATAACTAATAACTAATAAATATGAATATTTACTACTCCACACACGTTTGGTTTTAAAATTGTTAATAAACTCATGCCACACCATTATGTATTAAAAACATATATATATTCCATTATTAATTTAGGAAACAATCGCATTTTTTACTGTGTTAATTGTGAATATGAGCATATAAATTTTGTGTGTCTGACATGCAATTAAAGTTGTAAAATTGCCTCAGTAAATATCAACCGATTTGAGTGAATGCAAGTGCATTAAAATAGGGTATAATATGTAAGCTTTCGAATGATATGTAACATGCAGGTTCAGTAACCCAGATTTGACTCTGCACCCAGACTTAATATTATGACGAACATTGTACAAGTATGAATTTGTTTCAGCGTTAAAACAAAAAGCATTGGAAATATAAACATATAAAATAAACTTTTTATTTTGGTATTGGTGACAGATAATTTATAAAAATTAAACTAGGAATTTGGAATATAATTGCTCCAATTTTACAACATGTAACTGGAGTTCAAGCCATTTATTCAGATATTACTTTTCTATGGGTAAATACATCATTCGTTAACTATTATAATAATGATATTTATCAATGTTTATCAATTGATACTTAAATAGTTTAAAAATATTTCCAGGTGTAAATTAATCATATAATTAAATATCTTGAGGGTGCAATTATCCTTCAATACATAATTGTGTTAGATTATAGTAAAATAGTCGGGGAGTTCAGTTCAATGCTACACACTAATTCAAAATACAATATCATGGTCTACTTAAATATTCAAAGTATGCTTCCATTTTAATTAATTACAATTAAAGATCAAGGAATTCATCAAACTCTTCCTCTTCGATTCCTCTTCCCTTTCCACCTTCCAAGAAATAATAATTCGATTTTCTATCGATGAGTGTGGAGAGAATGGATTCACTAAAATCTTCTTCATCCCAATTAATCTCTCCGAAGAAAACTCTCGTAATTCCTCTATTCATCAATATCAAATCCATTAATTGTTTTGAGTTAAGTCCAGAGGAATAATCAATGACCAGTTCCTCTGTTTGGAAATGAGACAAAATCTCTTCCACTTCAGAGAAAGGAAAGTTATCCAGGATGAGTTTTTCTACTTTTCTCACGCGCCCAACAATTGAAGTGTCCATTTCAGAGAGTATCGTTATTTTTATCTTCTGAACAGTTTCTGGTAATAAATCCAAATTCACTTCTTCTATCTCATTGAAGTGAATGTGAGTCAACTGTGTACAAGTGAAATGAGAGAGACAAGAAGATAACATGTATCGTAATAGTAAGTATTTTAAGTTGGGAAGTTCAGGACTCTCACTACAAAAGACATCTTTCATCCCAATTAAACTCAGTCTCTCGATATTTTGTGGTAGACAACTGACATCTACAATTGATAACAACATTTCCAATTTCTTTACTTTCATTTCCGTCCTCTCCACAAAATCAATTTCTCTTAATTCCATTCTCTTCACGGTCCACTTTGCTTTCTTCCAGTTCAACACTTTTACTTCCTCTAATCGAAGATATTCCAAAGAGTTCTCTTCGCTTAAGTCAATCGACATACTTGTTCCTTCAATACCTTCCAGTGTCAACTTTTTCATTCGAGGAAAGTATACGAATTCGTTGACGAGGAATTCGTAGGAACTCTCATCTTCTTTATTGAATTTCACGCCTTCTAAAGTCAACTCCTCCAAGTCACTTGGAAATCGAATTGACAAATCAATTGAGCAATTGTGTAGTTTGATGTTTTTGCTTTTTCCGCCGAGAATCAATTTAATAATATTTGAATCAAATGGGTTACACTGCAAGGTGTAATTTGAATTGACTAATTCAGAGTTCAGAATTTGAATGAACGTAGAACGCCAAATGTCATAGTAGCGAGTTGAGAACTCTTGTCTTGACTTGAGAATTTCTTGAACCCTTTTTTTGTTTCCCAACTTCCAGTGAATGAGAAGCAAATGTCCAGCAACTATATCCATCGACAGGTCATATTCCAGTTTCAGTATTCCCATTATATAAGGATTGTCCTTTGTTGTCCATTTCCCAATTTCAATTACTTTTTCTTCCAACAGTTTCTCAAGATGTACTACAGCTTCCTCCAGCTCTCCATTCTTCTCCAGACAAATTGCATAATTGAAGAGGGGAGTATTTGTTTTCAGTTCTTTGTGGATAAATCTGGCCAATTGGACGGCGTCCTCAAATTTGCCTTCACGAATTAATTTCTGTAAATGTTTCTGATCAAGTAACTCCGCCTTTACTTTCGGGAATTCTTTCTGCAGATCTTCGTCTGCATATTTTGTGAAGGGAAGAAGTTTGTAGTCAATGAATCCTTCGCAGCCGAGAATTTTACTTAGTGTAGTTTTTTCGGAAGACTTTCCATTGTGTCTAATTACTTGCTGGAGAAGTCGGTGAATACTTAGCAAATCGAATTCAACCTTAATTGTCGCATCCGTAGTTCTAATTTTCTTGACGATTCGGCCACCATAAGGAAAGTCGCCCACTTTTCCCGTTTTTGAGATCAAATTGTATTTTTCCAGTAAGTCAACTGCTGCTTGTAAGTCAACTAAACTCAGGCTGGAAATTTGCAGTAAGAATTTGGAATTAATATCATCTGCTTTCAGGTATCCCAAAAAGAGCAGAATGTTTGTAGCAATATCCCCATTTATTTCTTGGGACATTGCATCAAGTGAAATTTTGACATTCCCGTTGATCGTCTTCTCGTAGTCATCAAATCCTTTATCAAGAATCTGAGAGTCATACACAGATGTCTTAGAGATGTAGTCATGCAGTTTTATTTTGCTATTAATTAGAGCAGAAACAGCCAACTGAAAAGCCAGAGGAAGATAACTCAACAATTTACACAATTCTTTGAGTTCATAATCCGTGTATTTTATTTTTGCCTTATCCAGGTTAGTTTTGAAAAACTCGAGGCTTTCTTCCAGATTGAAGATATCCAGCTTAAAATCAGGAATGTTTCCATAACCAACGTCTTTTGTGCCCCATTCTCCGCTTCTTGAGGTAATAATACAGAAAATACTTTTCTTCGCCTTTGGGAGGAATTGTATAACCCCACTCTTTTCTTTGTAATTTTCTGCATTGTCGTAAACCAATAGGGTTTTGACGCTCTGCAAAATTTCAAAACATTTTCTTGGAAATTCATCGTCCCTCAATTCGTCCCTGTTTTTTACTTCTAGATCCCTGGCCAAATCCTTAAAAGACTGGACGAGATTCCCTTCGCTGCAATCGATCCATATTATTTGCTCGTATTCTCTTTCGTAATGATGGGCGTACCAAGTTGCCGTCAGAGTTTTTCCAATACCACCCATTCCAGAGAAGCGAGACGCTTGTAAAGATTCGCAAATGACTGCCATTCGGTTCTCGTCCTTTTCAATTTTCTCATGAATCATTTCAACTAGCAGTTTTTCTCCAATTTTTCTTTTGTGGAAATTTTTAATCAAAAGTTTAGTATCGGGCCACCACTTGCTTGGTAAAAGTTTAGGACTTGAAATTGTTTGGATATGTTTATTTCTTGACTTTCTATCAGTGTCATTGGCGCAGTATTTGTTTTTCGTTTTTTGATGTATTCCGACCGCCTGCCAATTTTGTACTGAAGTCAGCAACTCTATATCCCTTTCGTAAGTAGTTGTCATGCTTACCTACAAATATTTATAATATTTAAGAAAACCATAAAATTAAGTGGCTCCTATTTAATGGCACCTATAAATAAACTGAGTTTACCTAGAAAAAATTGATTTACCTGAGATCTATAAAAGTACCTACAATTTTACTCAAAAAAGCCTTTAGAAAAACTGTATTACCTGTACAAATACGATATTGTCCTACTTTAAATCTATTTAGTATTTTGAAACGGTATCATTACTAATTTATACTACCTACTTTAATTGAAAATTTAATATTTCACTATCAACGAGAACGTCTCGCATTTAATGGCACCTTCAATAATCACTTTACCTATGATATTTGTATTTGTGTTACTCCCTTAGATGTAGAAAGCATAAAAAATTAAAATTAAACCTAAAAATGTAAAGTCATAATGAAAATTGTTGCTTTCCTTGAGACATTAACACAAAGAACTGCTTACCTGGCCCTTTGTGATTGCTTCATCATCACTGAACTCTTTCACTCCTTCTATTTCGTTTGCACAGTGATTGTTGTTAGACTTTCGCAGTAAATCCAGGAATACATCTCGCTTTAAATCTTTCTTCAGGAGTAGCATTAGTAGCTCTTCGTTTTTCATAAACGGGGTTTCCTTTGCATTCTGTAATATGTAATTTATTTAATTACCATTTTTAAAATATTTTTTAAGTATAGTAAAGCCAGAATATAAGTCTTACAATGAAGTCTCGTTCGGGGAGTCCAATTATTCCATTTTGAAGCAAAATTTGCAATATTTTTGGCAAATTAGTTAAATGCTCCGTCAAATAGGTTAAATTATCTAGAATAGGATCACTCGACATATTTTATCCTTCTGCAGTGACTAGACTACACTGTTTGTAATTGTATTAATTAAATTCAGCTTTAAGCAAAATTCTCCATCCAAACTTAGCAATTCACTTCGGTTTAAATTTGGTTCACTCAAAAATTGTAATTGATTGTCATGCATGTTCTGATGTCTTATCTCCTTATCTATTTATTCTATTTGATTTGTTGTAACAGGTCGTACAGTATGGACCAGCCTTTCTCAAACCCAGCACAACAAAATAAAACAGCCAGTCAGTCAACCCAAACACAAAAATGCACAACCCAAAATTGCAATATATTAATTGCTTGTGACGCTATTAACAGCTGATAAATTTGTACACAAACTGTGGGAGGGGAACTGCCAAAATCCACACATGTGGTCCTAAAATTATGAAATGTGGTACACAAACTAATTCGTGCATGCTGAATTCAGTAGTGACGTCAAAATTTTGAATTTACTTTTGGAAAGGGATGTTCAGGGAGGGAGAATTGTCAAAATCCACAAATTTCGTAATTTTAGGACCACATGTGTGGATTTTGGCAATTCCCCAGAACCCTGCTTCCAAAGGGAAATTCAAAATTTTGACGTCACCACTGAATTCAGCATGCTTGAATTAGCTTGTGTACAAATATATCAGCTGTTCATAGCGTCACAAGCATGTAATATATTGCAATTTTGGGTTGTGCGTTTTCGTGTGTTTGGCTTGACTGACTGGCTGTTTTGTTGTGAGTCAAGGATTGTTGGTACAGAGCGTTATCGTTATCTCTGGGTTTGAGAAAGGCTGGTATGGACAATGTAATAGGAAAACGAGTAAAGGTATTTATTTTATTATCTGGAAAACAGTTACATTGCAGTCTTCCGACTGAATCATGAACAGAATGTACAATATATTAATGGAAAGATTGCATATTCGCTTCCCTATTACCCTGGATTAAAGTAATTATAATTGCGTACATATTGCACAAAATCTCCAATTTAAGTAAGTAGAGAAAAACATTTAGAATAAGGCATACCTTCTATTGCTGCAGAAACAACCCGTGCAGGACTTCTACATTCACCTTACTGTTTCTCGAAAAAAATTTGCCTTGAAATGCAATCATAATAATTAATGTATAGCTTATATTAAGGTTAATAACAGTGTATAAGTAAAATATAGTGCGGCAAAGCTCTTGTCAATACCTATACATTTTACATGTTATTATCGGGTGTATTTCTTATACATCCGGGAGTTCCTCTTCGTTTTGCCATATATGTCGTATTAATATTAATATTTGATCAGAGTGCGAGTGACCGACAGTGAGTGTGATATATCTTATACTTTATACTGCAAGCCTATATATTGCTTGCTATATTAGAATTGTACATTTTACTGCCAAGTGGTGAGTTCGACGTAAATGAGTTAGTGATAGTGTAATGAGGTGTCCCGACATCCGCTTCCTTTGACTGTATATCCAACACAGCACACAATAAATGTTTTTCTTATATACCCCAAATTTTTTTTGTTTAACACATAAGTGTATGTACCCCAAAATATTTTTCACACAGAAGTGTATGTACCCCAATATTATGCATACACTTATAAGTTAAAAATATGTTGGGGTACATACACTTATGTGTTAAAGAAACAATATTAAGAAAAACCTTTGCAGCTTAAAATGAGCTATCTTCCACATCTTGATTTTTTGGAGTCGGTTTCGAAAAACGCACTTATCACTTTAAAATTGTTACTCCTTCACGCAAATACAAGCACCACACTACACTGGTCAGGTCACACTGGTCATTTTGATATAAATTTTGACAGTAAGCAGAATCTATCAGATTCATATATAATCTTTCTCCTCATTCTGTGTACCTAGAGCTTATATTATGGTTAATGCCAGGGTGCTCATATTATGTTACAGAATTATATATATATTTGTGTTGGTATTATAAAAGAAAAGAGTAATGACAAGATAGATGAGTTTTATTAAACTGAATAAGTAATTAAAATAATTTTATCCTACTTTCTCTGACTGATGAATATACACTATACACAATGCGACATAAAAGCTTGTAATATTAATTCTCTCCAGGCAGACACAAACAGTGAACGAAATAACATACGCGTTCCCGCCAACTAAATATGTTATTGTAATAGGAACTGAATTAAGCTGTGACGTAACTAAATGAAGTATTACTGACGGAACCAAAGCCATCATATTGGCATTAGAAGTTTCACTTTTGGTCAAGCCTGTTTTTCTTATGTATTTTTCATGAGCATATATTTTGCAGTCTTTCCAGTGGATATGTCTCGCCAAGTGGGACTTCCAGCTTTTCAAATGTAAAATTAGAAAACAAAGTGTATAAATTCGGAGCACTGCTTCTGTTATGTCAAAATTTTTACTTAGGGTTGTATTTGTATCTGTAAATAAATATTACCTAGAAAATTAATTATGTTTGAAGTTTGCGCAGATAAAGAAAAGTACCATTGATTTCGTGGTTCTGCATTAGGATAACGGGACGGGTGATTTGACCAAGGGAGCGGCACTATAGCCACCAAATCTAAGAGAGTGGCACTATCAGGTTTCGTTTCATTTTTTATTTATCGACGCAATGCTCCTGCTACCAGAACCCAGAATGAACCCAGAATTGCGCTAAAAGATGCATCTAGCTTCCTCCGCTGTTTGATTTCATTCAAGTCCAAAGATGTAAACGAAAACATAAGTTGCACATCTTTGTACAGTTTCGACTTTGAACTGAAATTATCAATTGTGTTATCTGGTACGGTGGTTGACCTGGATGTTATGCTGTACCAGATACACAATGAATAATAAAACCAGGCAGGCAAAGTAGGAACAGGAGTAATTCTGCAAGTTACTTTATTCAAGCAAGGCCAGGTTGGAACTGACTCCCGTGTACGGGATCAAGTCGATCAAGTGCTCGATACAATAGACCAAAGGATAGTTATGTGTTTCAGCACATTAATCAATGAAGGTAAATCATAATTTGGTATATACAGTTCGGGAAAATGTGACGATACTTCCACTGTTTGTCGTATCTTTATTAAAATAATTTCAAATAGTTATAGTTAACAATTTATTTACAATATTAGTAATTTTATCCCAGGAAGTGTACTGGGGCTAGGAAACTATTTTGACTTTATCAACGTTTAGTGTGTTAGTTTGTCCATGACTGTCTGATTATTAAATTAATTCATAATTAGGTATCTGCAAATCTATTGTAATTGCAAAACTAAAAATGTCTGAATGCGTGCGAAACTTTTCTATTGAGGTAGTAGCGTTCCGTGAATTACACAAAACTCTGTGAGATTAAAAATACGATAGGAATATGTGTTTACAAATCTGCACTTACTTCAGTTAAGATTGAATCATCACATGGTGTTTCACCAAGTAAGGAGATTGTGTCCCAGTTAGCAGACCAAGAACATGAATCATTGAGTATCCATCCAAAAATGCATGATCCATTTTGAAACACAAAGCTGTTTGTTGTTCTTCCCGAAGGTGGACCACTGCCAATGCCCTCTGTTACGACCCTCTTTTAAAAATCCTTCCAGGATCCAATCAGCACAAAAAATTTCAATGGTTCCATTTTCCTTCAAGTTTATCACGTATATACGTTTATGATTTTTTATTTTAAAATTTCCCACTCGTTTGAAAAATCCAGAAACCAGTACACAGTGTCCATTTTCATAGGGAAAAAGTGAAGTATGAAATGGAAGTGCTTGGAAGTAAACGATTGGTTAGTATACAAAGGTATACAAAAATAGAGTTTTCTAATCGCTATAAGTATTGCTAAGGTCAAGATCGAGGCTTATAATTTTCAACATTGATTGAGTTGAATAATTTCCTCTTTCGAATGATGTATATAATAATACACTTGCCGCCTATTGTACTATGTCAAAAGTGGAATCGAAATTGTAAATGAGAAAATGTACATTACAGGTTCAGAAGCAAGCGAAAGACTGGGAGAGTTCATTTTACAATATGTCATGCATACCGTATATAAGTTGGACTATGTGCAGTGGTTTGATGAAATATTTAGACACGCTGACAACTAAACAACTCCGTCTCTATTTCTGCATAACTTCGGAATTTCCTCATTATTTGTTTGCCGAGTGGAGACGTAATGAATACTAATTATTTAGCAAAATTAGCCACGCTGCTAAGTTATACATGGTATATATTCAGCTTTCAGCAATTGTAAGAATATTATTGCCCCTACTAGAATACCATAAAATAAAATTAATATTCCAAATATACGAAGGTATGGTCAATAAATAATATAATAATGAACGAAATAAATTACTCGCTGGCATAAAATTAGTCTTTTATTATTGATATTGCTCAATGTGAGAAAACAAAAGACATTTTATATATACTTGACCCTTTTTTCCAAAATTACTAGATACTTGTAGCGAATCATTAATAATATTAGAATTAAATTAAAATAATATAGACTTAAATGTCCAAAATTAAATCCAGGATTTACATTTTTATTTCTATTTGGAATTGGCTTTGAGAATCTTCTCTTTCATTGCCTTTTCATGATTTTTCCTTTTGATCCTAGAGTAAGGCCCAATAGATGGATCCGTTATATAATCATAAATCACTTTAACCCAAGAATCGTGATGAGGCAAAGTGTCGTAATATTCCTTCGCAATTTCCTTCACCTTTTGGAATTTTAAATGCACGTCCATTAATTATAAAAGTTTGTTAATTAGTAAATTGTTAATAATTAATCTCTCACTCACCTTTGGGAGATTACACCCTGGAACTGCAGGGAAATCGTGATGTTCATTATGATAACCCACATTCCAAGTTAAATAATTTAAGGGACCGTAATAAGAATATGTTTCGAATCCCTATTTGAAAAATTATCATTAGATTACAAAATTTACATTTTATTGAAAAACTAACGAAATTATGGAATTATTTTTTACTTTGCTGAACATGTAATGCTCGGAAATAAAATGACCCGCCATCGGATGTAGTCCCGTAGCAAGTAGGGATCCTCCCATTAAATAAGCAATAGCTTTCACGCCAAAGAAATGGTAAACGAAAAAGTTGAAAGTCATCTGAACTATAAAATTGAGGATGTGCCATTTTGTTGGAGATTTAGGTCTCAAGAAGATCGGTGCTCGACATGCATAAAATAAAGGTTGAAGTAACACCCAAATTAATTTTCCAAAAGTGCTCGAAAATAGTTTCACTTCTAAATCACTGGGGATATCATTGTCGTACACGTCGTCACCCTGATACTGAAGCACAATTAATAAATACACATTTGAAATAGGATATTCTTTAGTCAGATTAAATAAAATAAGCGCTAATATACATACACTATAAGAAGAAAGAATGTCAAATTAAATATAACACAAAATCTACCAATTCTTACCCTGTGATGCTCCAAATGATATTTCTTAAAAATTACTGAGGATGGAAACCCAGTAGGAAGATCTGCAAATATGCCCAACAATCTATTAGCAACTGGACGGGCATGGCCGTAGGACAGATTGTGGGCCAGTTCGTGCATTGCTATTGAAAAAGTTCAGTGTTTATTAAATTACTAAATAATTTATCTGGAAATGTCAAAATAATGTTAGCCGATGTATATATAGCAGAATAGCAGAGTATATTACGTATTTTTAAACACATAAACGTGTATACACATTCAATTGACATAATTAAATGCAGGACTTACCCAACATTAGAGAGTGGTTAATAGTTCCTCCAAAAATATAGGCAAGCATGAATAAAGGCACCCAATTCATATTAGAAACAAAAGGGAGTGTGCATATTTGAATAGAAACCAAAATTAGCACTTTCCATTTAAGTTTTGGGTCAAAGCCGAAGAGCTGCTTTATTTCTGGATATTTTGCTATTGGAAATTAAAAAATATAAAATTAGGTTACCTGCAGACCTTCTGCTTGATAAATTGCTTTATAAAAATAACTCCTCTTATTAATTATCAAAATTGTTCACCTAAGTATCTAAGGAATAATTTATATAAATAAATATAATTCCCAATTCATAAATAGATTATTATTTTGTTTTATAATTACCAAGAATTTCCTTTCTGCGTTTTGCGTGGGGTTCTTCTTGGTCCGTCCATTCGAAATCTTTAATAGTTGCACGTGGACCCATCTTTTTAAAAAGTAGTTGCTGGACGTATTCTCAATTCTATAAAAATTCAAACAGTGGGTTTTAAATAAGATTGGTTTGCTTTATAACTTAGTCAAAAACTTTTCATCAATCTTCCTTCTAGCATTTAAAAAATATATAGAAATAGTTTGCCTGTTGTCCTTCCCCCGTAATTCACAAGTGATGCTTATAATTTTTGTAGCAAAGTCTTAATTAGAGATATTTCAACATAAAATAAATAAAACTGGATCTTTCTGCAATAAAAAAAAGTAGGTAAAGTAGGTACCTATTACTATTCTTCCACTGTGAGTAGGTCAATGTTGAAATTGTGAAACATGTAGGTGTTTCACATGATAATTAATTGTTTAAATTATAACATTGACTTACTTATATCAGTCGCTGATGTATATTTAATTAAACTTGTTATGGACATTGTTAGATACAGATTTAGATATTGTGATGGTAAATTTCCCGTCCAGATAGGTACTGGTTCGTCTATTTCGAAACAATTCAGAAATACCAACAAGATAGCCGTGAGAAAGGCAACGAGCAGCGATACAGGCGTTCTCACAATAGAAATACTCACATTAATTAAATGAGTGTTGTAAAAAGTAATTAAATTGTGTATTGGGTAAGGATATTAATAATCTAACGTAGCATGTGAAGTGTAAACAGCAGATACTCAATAACTCAGTAACTTGTGTATGAAATTTTGGATAAATGAATAATAGTATTTCCATATGGAAGTAATTCGATAATCGCTACAAATACTAAATATAGTTAGAGAAGAATGTACAAGTGCTTCTCTAAAAATGGGGTTGAAGTTTTAAGTGGGCTTATTAAACGTCACCTCCCTCGAAGAGAGTTCACCCTGCTCACCCCGTTCACCCCCTGACTCGATTGTGGTAGATTAGGTTAGGTTAGACCAAAAACGCAAGGGGGTGAACGGGGTGAGCAGGGTGAACTTTCTTCCAAGGGGGTGATGTTTACAATATCCCGTTTTAAGTCTTTAAAAATTATGGTTTCTTCTAAGCCACTAGCCAGACTGTTCACATTCACTTTCGCATTAGCGACTGGGCCATAGGAACGTTTCATGTAAAAATTATACAACCTAAGCCAAGCAAGCTTGACTTAGGGTACCAGAATCAAGCTACTAGCACATAAAACCGAAGAGATTGGGTTAATTAGGAAATTTAAAAGGTATGCAAAAGAGGTAAGCAAATTAATGGTAAAGCAGATGCAGAAGAGACAAGGAAGCTGGCAGGGCAGATGTTAAATGGTATATGTTAAGGTATCTCTCAAGTGATAGAGCGAGGAAATGAGGAAAACCGTAAACTTATTTTATTGTGTTTCAGCTGTGGACATAGAAAAACTCATATCGTCATATCAGATAACAATATTGCAAGTGAAACTATGACGGTATTCGAAATGAGGATCTTCCAGAGAGAGACTGACACTCTAACCGGCAATCTCCAATGACTCGTAAGTGCTTCTATATTATATGGTACGCTAAAATAGCTCGAAAAATTATGGCTATGGGTGTAAACATCATAGAGCCATTTCTAATGTCTATACTCCCACGGCGTAACTCTTGAACAATCTAAATTAAGCAACTGAAACAAACATGATTATTAAAAATTTTAATCATTATAAGTGATATTTTTTCTCTTTTTGGGATGTTACCTAATATTTTGGAGACAGTATTTCCAAACAAGATAATATTTAGGTTACTAGTATTGTTTCCCTCTTAATTTACCAATTAAGACTAGATTGTTACCAAGAGTTTACTTATTTTGTGGTTAGTCCTCAAAGTTTCTACTGTTTATTTGATTTCATAAATGTGCACATATAAATCATTCCAAGTGCAATACGATATTTAGTTATGATGGATAATTGTGAAGTTATAATCAATTCCCCAACCGCACTCAATAGTTTCCGAATACTTGGTTTTACTGTATAGTAAATTTTAAGTAAAATAATCGTCGCACAGAACGAATATCTTGGACCAGACTGCAAAGTATGCACTTTATTGGATATAAAGTAATGTCCTCGTGGAGAGCTTAATATTTAAATGTATATTATAAGTATATACTTAAGTAATATAAGTTTATGTTTTACACGTATTTATTTTTGATTAGTAATTCTTCTTTCATAAATGGCCACTATACTGGGATCTTGCTTGACTCAAATATGTTTACTCTGAAGAAAAAACAAACAATTGTGAATACATATCTGCAACAGCAAATACACCTGTGTGAAGCAAATAGGTTTCTTCGGTATATGAATATTAGTTTACCAAAAGCAATTCTATTGCACAGCTATACATCACATATTTTTCTGAGTGAGTGATTTTTTCCTGCAAGAGTTTGCAATTGTATCAAGAAAAGTTCAATTTTCCCATATAATTAAGGATTATGGGCTAAGAGAATCTTTATACTTCGTCTTTTATCTGCATTTTTTGCCACTAGTTTTATAGCTCATTAAAAATAACTTGTTTGGATTTTATTTATGCTTAATTTAATTATGCTTGGAAGCTGGGTTGCGAAATGTTAACAAGAACGTGCTTTATCCAGTTTACTCAATAACTGTATACGAAATGCTTTCAACTTTTTTTGAAATTGTTCACATAATTCCATTTTTATATGGTTGATATAGTTTCATCAACGGGCAATCTCAACTAACGAAGCCTTGCGAAGATGAATATCTAGATCATTAGAGGAATAATCACCTTTTCTGTACATGAATATGATGTGGTTTTATTTCAAGATCGATGTGACTGCAAACCTTTACAAACTATTTGCTATAATATTGTTATACGTATGTATATTAAAATTACATAATATAATAAGTAAGTAAAGTAAGGTTTTATTCTAATGATTGTTTTTCATCAATTTACAATCACATCATTTCATTCAATACAAGTAATGCACTTCAAGAGGTAATACGAATTTCTCCAACAAAAAAATTTATAGCCAATTAATACTTAACTATCATTTATAATCTAACAATATTCACGACCATAACAATAGTAAAACACACGCAGATCAGGTTGCTCTTTTCTAGGGATTTACAGCCCAAACAGTGTATAGCTGAACAGTATAGCTACGATACCATAATTAGGCCGCCGTTATTTCCAGACGCATAATACAATTTTCCTGTAGATGTTACAAAAATGACCCTTCTTGTATCCGAGAAAACTCCACCCGCTTAAAAACTGCGTACAACAACACATGGCCTATACCTCCACTCCTCTCGATAGGACAATATAGGAATGATTAACTGAAGTTTAAGACAGATGATACGACAACTAAGCCTAATAAAAAATATTCAAAAAGTCTAACAATGATTTCTCGTTCGTGGACTGTAATTATTCTGTTTTCATGTAAAATTCGTAACATTTATGGTAAATTAGTTATGTGTTCCGTCCAATAGTCAAAATTAGCTATACTTCTGCAGTGGCTAGACTACTCTGTTGCAATTGTATTAATTAAAATTCGGCATTGAAGTAAAAGTTTCCATCCGAACTATACTTATATTTAACCTGGAAGGAAGAAAGAATAAAACTTTCTAGGTCTACTTGAAAATGGCTCACTTAGATAGTACGTTAACCGCTTGGATAGACAATATTGACTAAGTAGGCAAAAAAACGAGATATGTGCGCAACCCTCATTTTTGGATGCGCGAAAATCTCCTTGTTTCTTTGTGTTATTCTTAAGGGGAAAAAACGAAGAAATTTCGGGGAAAAAATAAAGAGTTTGACAAAACGTGCAGTTCCTTGCGTTGGCTTGTTCGAAAGAGAAAATTTCTCTAGGGGTTATGTTCTATTTTTCTGCTAATTCAGAGCGAAAAGTAGTAAAAAATATGGTCAAAGTGTCAATTACATGTAAATCCCTATCCCAGACTTCTCTTTT
>JAQFYC010004471.1:0-17070 GCA_034694165.1 Tomocerus mixtus | reverse complement strand
TACTCCTTTTTAAATTTTCTTATCTCAATAATATGTATATACTAGTTTACGTCACAAATATACTTTTGTTACGTAAACTGTACAACAGTGGAAAATTTATGACGAATGATGTGCTCTGATTATCTATGCAATCTAAAGGATAGCTTAATATTCCTTCGGCGTGTTCACAAAGTATATGTTACACTTAAGCTCAATGTTAATCATCAATCCATCGCATCGTTAATGTACTTACAAGTGGCAGTTTCTCGACGCTAAGACAAATTGAATATTTGATCGAAAGTGCTGCTGCTGGACTGAAACCTGTTTTGTTTGTCTTTCACTTGAAATTATTTATTATAACTATTAGAGCACAATTGTACAGACAAGATAATGAAACTAGATAACTCTTCTCTTTAGTATCCGCTATCTACGTAGATCGGTAGTCTTTATTGTCACCGGCACATACTTAATAACTAATTTTTATGTGTTCATTACATTTTAGACAGTTATCTATACACACCATCTACTTATAAGATTTCTTCATATGTATAAATATTTATTGTACAAGTATATATGCCAGTTGGAACTTTAGTATTTCTTTTAGATCCTTTACTGATAAATGAGTAATAAAATTTTATCTACTATTTATACACATAACTATGTATTTAGACACTATAATTAGCAAAACATGTTTTCAGCTATACTATCTGTATTAGCACAGGAATCTAATTTAATTTATAACTATTACACTTTTAATAAGTTATGTTAAGCAGCTTTACTAATTATGTGTTTGTTAACTAATTAGTGCAATCTTTAAGCTGGATTACTTGTGATCTAAATATTAACGAATTATTTACCCATTGGGCCTAACGGTCAATAATGATGAAGGCTCCTCATATTATTTTGCGTTTTATAAAACAGTGAAGCATTTGGTTGATTGTTACGATAGCTTAATAAATTATGAGTAAATTTTAATGTATTTAGAAAAAGTATGGAAAATTAGTAAACAAATGGAATAATAATTCTTAGAGTGGGTACAAAATGTATTAGAAATTTTGCTTAAAGTGATTTCTAGTCACGCCTATATCTGACTGAAGCGCTTTTGGAGTTAAAATATGCATTTAAATAGGTTGTGTTTTTTATTCCAATTTTCAGAGGCGGATCGACATTATAGTATTTGCATACTACTGTAGATATATTTATATCCAATAAAAGTTACTTGGCTTTATCTTTGGGAATAATAATTAAATTTTAGTGATCTGATTTATATGGAGTGTTTTATAGCGAGTTAAGATGAAATATCACTGGGTGTCCTTACCTCACCACTATATAATGTGTAATACTATGGAAAAACACCTGTCTGTCCGAACCTTGTAAGATAATAGTAGTAAAACATGGATATTGAGCAACACTAACTGACTTTACTAAATAGCTATCTCCTTCCATTACGCAAGGCCCAAAGATATAAAACCAAGTCTCATCAACTCTCGTTACATATCTTAAATCTATGACATCTCTCACCTGTAGAGTATGTACTTAGAGTATAAGTGTGTTACGCATATCAGTAGAGTCCAGTTCTTTAGGAGCAGGTACATGAATGTAGTGCACATTTAAGATACGATAAAAGTATGACCATCTTTGCATTGTTAGTTTAATGTTAGGATAAGTATGACAACTAAAAGATAGACTGGAACATGACAGACAGGTAGATAAATTCTTTTATGATGGAATTGCAGAGGTTACATTATTATCTGGTAGACAATACCAAACCAGCCTCTCATCACAAACTAATGGTTGTACTTTGTACTGTAGCAGTTATGTATCTGTACTATACACAACATTTGAAATACTTAAAAGTAGATAAGCTATATAGCGTATGTATATGCACAATTGCAATTCCATACACATGCAACGTGTGCCAGTGCCAGCGCCATACAATCGAGAAAATGAAGATGGACTGGACTTGGATGTATTAAACATGATTGTGGATTGGCCTTGACAGCTAAAGTGCAGCAATAATACTATCTTATGCTATACATTTTATGCTCACCTGAAAACTTATGTATATATGTATCTTTTAACTACAGATACATATAATATAATTAACTTATTTCACAAACATATATGTCTCCTTATGCTTTAAAGGGATAATAAAATGTAATATTAAGTTTGGCTTGCTATGGGCATTGCGAGACAAGGGAAATTAAGGTCCTAACAAGATAAACTAGAAGCTAGAAGATAATGAAGACAAAAATTTTTGTGGAAATTTTGAAAAGAATCAATTCATAAATGCGGGTTGAATTAGGACCAGAAGTTTTCATTAATCTTCCTAGTTTCGCATTGCCCATATCAAGCCAACCTTAAGGTGCATGCCGTAAGTATTTATTTTATATATTCTTAGTTGTACTCTAGAATTTAGTATTCCAACGAGAATCTCAGTATAATGTTTGTCTATCCTTAATACCAAAGTAAATGCACAAGACATGCTTTATACCTATAGTAGTATAATAAAATATAGGTACCCATAACAATGGTTGCCTACTACAATTACGCTACCACTATACTATGCCCTATGCACTTAACATTGACAATGTGCCCCAGAAACCTAGAGGACCCTGTAAAAAATCCACACGATTATCTTACGATAAGTTTGAAGGTGTTTTTTACACTTATATAATAATGCTTCCATACTATAATACCTTGCGTTACAGTTTCTAAGTGATTAGCAGGCGTAGATCCTTCGTTTTTAATATAACAATACAATGCAAACATTGAAATTGATGAATACAGTATAATAGTATACTCTAATAATTTCATAAATACTTGTTTGCATTGTTAAAAGCAAGGGACTCTCAGGGCAAAAACTCGACCCACATAGTATTTTCAGTTAATTTCGCCAAGTTCCAGCTGAAAATTTTTCTTTGTACAGATAATTATTCTGAGTCTCTACTTTGTATGCTTTTTAAGCACAGGAGGCAGCTAGTAGACCGATGGGACTACTACAATATAGGTATATGTATACAGATATATTATTAGACTAACCCTTGCTTTGTGTGAAATCTGAATGACATCAAGAAAAGAATACATGCAGAGTTAGTAACTGGAGTGTCTGCAGATATTCACAATTCACGTCATGTACTAACAGCTACTAGTTTTTATTATTTAAACATAATACTTAGATTCTGACATAAACTGCTACATATTACATCCTGCATTATTTATCTCCTTGCAAATAAATAAACAAAGAAACCCAGGGATGTGCGTGAATTGCATATTGCATGTCCATGGTTGGATCCCACTGTTACCTATATACCTACTTGACTTATCTTAAGTACCTCGTGGATATATCTGTACTTGCTACAAAGTATTTATCGTACTGTTAGTGAATATTTCTGGATAACTTAAATAAGTAGTTAAAAATAATACTGGATTGATGGCATGATGGAATGGCTATTTATGTCTACTTATATCTATTTGAAGATTTAATGCACCAAGTAGACAACTGTTCTCACCCGTTACTCTATGCACAGCAAGTTCCTTCATGTTTAATGTTGATTAAATATAATGCGATAAATTATAAAATCAAAGAATATCTAGAGGAACAAACTCAAGTTTAATTTTTGAATAATGGCAAAAGTCATGTCTCCTTTTTCACATAATTGCAATTAAATTCGCTAACTTTGGCTTTGGCCTTTAACGCGAAGAAAGAGAAGTTTGATTTCGTCCGTTTATTAATTTAATTTCTTGGCTTGTGTGCGTAAGCAAGGAGAAGAGCTAACAATAAGAATTCTCACGCAAATCACCAAGCCGGTTTACCTCAGTTTTGCTACTCTCGTCGCGTTTACACGATGCCGACAGTCGACAGAAGTCTGATAATAACAATGAGAGTTTTGTTTCTAATAACTACTCAAACCGTAGGAGAGGGTAAGCGAAAGAAGACCACTATATCTGCAAATAATATTAATATTTGTCTTGCTAACACACATTCTCATGAAATCATGTCGCTATGCAAAACATAAAGGTATGCCTTCATAATACATAAGTATGTATGTAAATATATATACATAATAAATATATAATATGCAATATATAGACTATAGATACAATTCTACCTTGACTTTGGATATATGCACGCACTCGACTACTGGTAAAGGTAACACATTTTCATTGCTAAATCAGGTAAGACTGTAATGTACCTTGTAAGGGCCACTTTAATTTGAGTAGAACCTTAGCAAACGTATTAAGCAAAATTTAATACATTTGAGTTGTTATTGTATAGAAGCTACTACGTAAAATTAGAAGAATACGCTTATCTTCATAACTCTATTTCTTAATAAGAGATTTGTGACATTTTACATTCAACAGAACAAAACCGACTGAATCTGGAAAGGTAAGAAATAATGAATCCATTAATTTTCAAACAACCGGTAACCCAATAATTGAGAGATTAATAATATCATACGGAACTACAGCATTAACTAGGAGAATTTCTGGGCTTCCCCATTTTTTAAAATGATTAATATTTTTATCCTTGTGAAACTTTGTGAAACACACTTTGTATATGCGTCTGTGCTAATTTAATGATTTCTGTGACAAGAAGCTACGTTTGTACTACAACAAAAATTGACGACTTAATCAGATAATAAAATATGATTAATTACTCGAAAACTCAGAAATAAATCATTGAGGTGACTTGAGACAGTTTTAGTCGTGGGTATGTTGAGATTGAATGTTGGGGCAGCATGGGAACAGTATTTAGACTTAACAGCAGTGCAAAAACAGTTCTATTTGCAAATACGATAGGTATTCCTAATTATCCCTTTGTAAAGACAAATATAAATATTGTAGTATACCTTGTGAGTATTTTATGCTTAAAAAATTGCAAATTAATTTTCTATAAGCTGATACCTTTACTTGTTATACATACAATAATATCAACCATCCTACAGTGTATTTCGTATATATTAATGCAAGGTACCCATGGAACGGCCACGGTGGGATTCAATTGCAGACAGCAAAGTTTGACTTGATTACGTTGCGGTTGTGCGTAACCCTTTTGGTCAGACTGTCCATCCGTCAGTCAGTCCTTCCTAGCCTTGTCATGAGTCTCCAGTTAAAACTAGAATTTTATTGTTCTCAAGTATTTGTAGTTAGGTAGCAACATTTTAATAAGATTTCTTGTCCGCAAACTACTTACTTACATACTTTGGCTTACAAGTAAAATTATACTTAAGTACCTTATGTACCAACATAAATTCGCATTGCATTGCAGTTTAATTTTCAATTCTTATAATAACGTAACCTAGAATATGGCATGTTACATTGTAGCCACAGCATGTAATAATGAATATACAGACAGCAGTTTCTATTTAGTGGAATTGATATGAGAAGACTTAAATCTGCACGCAACGAGAACTTTTGCTTTTCTCCGACTTATTTAATCATCGCCCAGCAAAACCAAATTCAAGGCGAGGAAGCTGAATTTACTCACGATCTTTTTATATGAATTTAATACGCAATAAGTAATTATGTGCATACATATTTATTGCTAACTTAACCAACTTCTGGATTGACCTATTTAGTATTTTATATAATTGAACAGTACAATACAAAGAAATACGAACAATATTAAAAGATAAAAGTATAAAATTCAAATCTCGACTATATATTTATTCCTGTTGAACACAATGTGTAAGGTAAAGGTCTTATGATTAATTCTTAAATACAAATATGATCAACTGAAAGAGTTAAACTGCCTACTTGCATTTGTATCATAGGTATATCGTAAGAAAAATTATCAGTTTTTATGTAAGGCAAGTGTAACTTCATTATCTTGTAATTATTGCAAAGAGGTAACTCACAAGAGCAAAGAATGGTATTGTTTACATTCAAAGTTAAATAAATAGATGTACTATAGTACTACATCCACGACCAATACCAATAGTACATTATTAAACATACACAGGCAAAATGGGAAAGGCATTGTGTAGCATGTATTAACATTACCTATAATCTAATACATTGACATGAACAAATCTCCCACAGTTCTCAGATGAGATTCTCTTGTGAAAGTCATATAATACGATATCTGTCTTTTAACTCTCATTGTCAACTACCTAACAAATTATAAATAATTACACCGAACCTTTATGCACTTTGTGTATACGCTTGTCTCAGTCTGGACTGGAATATCTTAATCTAAAACACATAATATCGACCATGAACAGAAACTACATGCTACACGTTTGTATAACATGGGTGTCTATAGATAATGTTCATTAAAGGAATTCTGCATATAATTAACACATACCATTCTTGGATAGCTGAAAAGATGATACCTACCTAACTTATTGTAACACTTAAGCTGTGTCATTCAGTAATATGTAACAGATAAAGATTTTACTTCATAAAGGCGTCAACTAATTATCAATACTCTGTAGCATTATCCACAGTTTGAGCTTATGTATTACTGTGTTTGTATTGTGTCTGTAATGTAACCGTAAAATAATATTAGGTAGTGTTATTTGTTAAGACTGCATAAGTGTTGTGTATTAAAATTTTAAAATGACAAAGTTTTCGCTTTATTTGTATTATATTTATATTTTCAAAATTATAAGGTCATTGTTTAGATAAATTAAGAATTTGGCAAAGTATTCCATTGTTAAAGTAGATATAGAGTAGGTATCTTTTGCATACAGTTGCAAAAAGCAGATAAAAAGGTTATTTAAGTTAAGGAGAAAGGTATAGTGTCAATATGTATATATAACAATCGAAATAAATAAATGTTAACCATGTTTTAGTATAGTTATTGTGGGCAGACTAAAAGTTAAGCGGGTGCGTGTTGTCTCTGAATAGCAGACCTTCCCTATTATAACGATAATGATAAATAGTTAACTATGCTATAGGTAGGCTATACTACAGGGGCAACTAATGCGGAGGTAATAGAGTAATAGCTAAGGTCTCTCAGGTCAGCCCAAGCCTTAATAACAGTGTACTGAGTATTTACTATGTCCCAATCGTAAGTAATATTGAGCAAGAGAACAACAAGCTCCTTGAATTCAAAGATGTTTTTTCCAGTCCAGTCCACTTTAACTTTAGCGTTACGAATTCTCAGTCCGTTTCTCTAAATTATTGACAAATAAATGCTTACAATTAAATAAATTGATTCAGTTCAGCTGTACATTTGCAGCTGTCCTTCATTTTACTATTACAATAACCCTATCCACTAATCCCATGCCAGGACTGGACTTTTCTTGCTAAACTTCAAGTTTCTACCTTCTCTCTGCCAAATATCCGGCGCCTGCTTTGTCTGATTGACCGTTTTCACAGTTGTCAAACTAAAATAGCAATTAGCAGAGAAAATCATAGCTTTTAGTCTCTGAATTTAATTATTATAAATATACGAGCAGTAGCCAACATGCTTTACTTTCGCAATCACTAGCTATATGAACGATTAGTGAAGAAAGAAGACTCCTATATAATTCTTCCTTTTTGTGTGGGCATGTCTGCTGAACACAGTAAATGGAAAATAAATACAGTATAACAAATATGTATAATAGACAAACTCAACAATGCCAAAATTGGTACTGGAACAGCAAAATTACAAAAAGATATGAAATTCTTTAAAGAAAATACAATGCAAAGAATAAAATGATATACTTTTTTACAAAGAAGATATCAATTACATATGCATTGTGTAATAGGATTTAATACGAATAAATTTTTTGCAGGGTAAAAGCAAATTAAAGAAAGGTAGTTCAAGTAATCAGCAATAATTCAGCTTTATTTGAGAGAAAAATAGGTCATTTGGTCGAGAGACGTTTTTTGTGGCTCAATTCAATACAGTAGTAGTGCATAATTTCCTGCACAGTTTAGTAAACGGCCATTGGGTTAGTATTATCAAAGAAATGAATCTAACGACGTGGCTCAATTAATTTTGAAATACATACATAACGTAAGCATTGAAAATAACAGTGTGATTTTGACGATGTGAGAAGAATGGTTTAAATTGTAAATGGGATTCAGAAAAAGGTGCACATTTCCATATAATATAAAATCTAATAAAATCTAATATAGTTAATATACATATTATGCAGTGAGATGCAACTCCACAATATTATGTATTAGTACCTAGTGTTTCATAATATTGTATAACAAGAAATATATTCTACATACAATGCATACAGTACACCTGTAGTTAGATATTTGATGGACCGTCTCCTTGTACTTACTACGTTTGAATTTCGCTATAATTTTTGTTAAATTAACTCTTGACTTTTCTCATCATTTGAATCATGAGTTTGACATTAACTGACTTTGACTTTGAATTTTTTCCATCGTTCTGCAAATTGCAATGAATAGGGTTTGTGGAAAACTTGTACAGGCACAAAATAATAATGAAGTACTTATATAGTTATATAGAACGTATTCTAACGTGGCCATTCCATATCACATCACTCTCCCTTTTATTTTGCTTTAATATTCAAGAAAGAATAATACATCTCTACTGAAACAAATACTGAAGAGCAGACCATGCTTGGTTTTTCTCTTTGACCTGCTCTTTAGCTTTGAAGCTATGACTTTGAAATTGAATGTAACATGAGCACATGAAACTGCAGAATAGAGGTGAGCACATGAATTGGACAGCTAACTACTCATTATACTCCGCAAAATGACGTAAAATAATACATACAAAACTCCCAGGCTGTTTCGTTCTGCTGTCTATACAGTCTACACCTAAATCCTATTCATTAATTGACTATTCGTATTCATAGCACAAGCAAAATATTATTAATGTACAATGTACATATACACTACCTAAATAACTATGCACACATAATATATTTATTTCATATTTCGTAGGCAACTTAAGTACCTACATTCTTTAAGGCGTCGATGATAGCGTCGATGAGTTTGCCTAAAGAATTATTTGTGTTATTGTTATTAAATTCTGATTATAAGAATTTCATCCGTCATATAGGTATACATAAACAATATCTATACGATACTCAATAATACTATAATTATTGGACTCTAATTATGTATTTTAAATAATAAGTTTAGGTAAAGTAAATAAGCGATTTTGATTTTATCAATAGTGATTTAATCATATGTTATTCAATTTACTCTCAAACATTTTATTAGCTAGTTTCGTCGTAATTAAAATGGATTATTATTTACTTAGTAATTAATGGGTAGTGCTCCGTGAAAGAAGAAGAAATACATTTATTCCAATTTATTATTTGAGCATTAGCAATTAAATATCATGGATATTTAGAATGGCTCAATGGATTGATACTACAAGAAAGATAAGTTACAACTACTGATAGTACCTGCCTTAAATATTGCACAGTGGCTTACAAAGCAATATTAAGTTTGCGTAACCTCTTCAATTATTATAAAAACATCATCAATGCGGTTCAAGACTAAAGTTTCGAAATGGATCTATCCATAACTGTCAAAAATAAAATGAACTGAGTGAGTTGACTACTGAAAAACGAATAAATAAAGCCATTGGAAGAAGAGCCTAGAAAACTCATTATCAAAAACTCGTAAAAACGTAAAGTCCTCAATAAAAAATGCATAGATATCCAACCTCCTCCTGTCTTAATCTCAACTTTGTTCAAGTTCATTCTTATGTCTCAACATCAAATTACCATCACCAAAGACGAAATTTATGTCATACCATGTATGTACAGTATAGGCAACTATTATGGGTTATGGATATTTTATATTCTTTTTATACTATATATGAAATTCATAAGGATCGTAATTTCTTAAGCAACATTATACATATCTAGTTATATTATGCAATAGCAAAGTAAGTATAATTTCATTGCTACCTGTCAGATTTATATTACCCTACCTCTACCTATATCTACATCTCTGGCCTGTGCACTTATTTGTGCAGATATAAGCATAAAACCAAAGTTTTTATTAATATCCTTTGTAAACAACAAGCACAAAATAAGTATATCTGCAATATAAGTCGAGTTCTATAAAACGAGCCAACAAAATTGTGAATCAGCATACAGTAAGCAAAAATGAAGAAAAACGTAATAAAAGGATAATATAATTATTACGATGGTGTTGATAAATCATAGGGGTATTAATGTAATTGCTATTGATATAAAATGTCATAATCATTCACAACGAACCTATAAACTGTAAATGTAAGTGTTCTACCTCTACCTATTACGATTTCCATGAGAAGGTCACACTGTTATGTTATCTACCTGTATATATACATAATATTAAGTATAAGTTCATAGTAGGTAGTTTAGTTAAGTAAATCAGGACTGGCCTGGTCTATTACCTAAGCCAAGGGCACCAAAAATATCTCATACATACGTATACGTAGTACATTTCATATAGTATAACATTTAACAGACAATGCCGTGTTAACAACACGAGACACGAACATTTCATCCTCACAATTCAGAATGATCCTCAACTTCAACTAACGAAAATCATAATGCAGAACAGAGCTGAAACTCCTTATACTTGTTCTTGCAGCAAGCAACCTATCCTTAACCTAACTAAAGTTAAAGCTAAACTATAGCACAATTCAGCAATGAAAAATACATCATTATCTAATAAACTGAACTAAATTACCAGCAAAAAATCCTATTCGGAAATATTCTATTGCAAAAATGACATAGTTAAAGGGTGTTACTTTTTATTGCGATTTTATGATAATACCTTCAAATTAGAGAAAAACAAAAACATTGGCGAAGCTTACAAATAAAAATATTTATTTGAGTTTGCTTGAGAAAATGTAATTTTTTAATTCACAGAACAATGTTTCTCTCCCAACCCAACTTCAACTATGAAACCAAATGGAAAAAAGAATGCACATACTACCTAACCATCCCTCCAGTTATAACTTATATAATAATAGCTATTATGTCAGTTTTTAACGATTTTAAATGTTTCATCATAATATCGTAAATTATAATGTGGGTGACTAGTTCAGAGCTATTGGTATGAAATTATATTATTGAAGAAGAGAAGCAAAGATAAATAAATAGTAGGTAGTTGGCAAGTTTAAAAAAGTGTAAAAATATTTGTTCTGTAATGTATGTATTTAAAGCGAATATTGTTACCTTTAAAAAATTCCGACAACTATTTGTGTATCACATAGACTTTGGTATATTTCCAGTTAAGTACGATAGCTAGATAATATCCATCACTGTCTTGTTTCGTCGTAATGTTGTTGATTGTAGGAAAAGTTATTAAAATACTAGTTTAGTATTAGGTACTTATAATTTGATCAGATTTGAGTATTTAATTCTCTTGTCTTTTCTCGATGATTTCTCATGGATTTCCAACCAGCAGAGAATTACTTACGTAGGTAATAATTAATTATCAGTACAATATATAATAATATAAGCAGAGGATGTTGATAATCTTGATATACTTGTATCTAATGCTACTTAAGCACAACGAGGCGAGGGAGAGTGAGACTTCTGAGACTTAGCGTCAATCGTAGCACTTGTTGGGAATTTGAGACTAATTGCTTATTAAAATAGTTAGGTGTATTGTACTTCTACCATATTATAGTGGTTTGGTTTGGTTTGCCTTGGCTTGTGTGCCAAGAAATGTTTGTCCAGTGCAGTAGTCTGCTGGTTCTGGTTCTGGTTCTGGTCTGGAGATTAATCTATAATTATAATGCTATAATTATCAGTTCCTCTCTAACGACTTATATGCACAAAATCAGTATATACTTTTTTTCGTTATCTCTTCTGTAACACTATTATTAATTAAGTTGTATCAGTAATTCAGTAATAGTACACTGCACTGACGTTAACAGTTGAGACTGAGAATATTCAATTAGACATTTGCAAAGTATTTGTATATAGGTAACAAATATTAAGCGCTGGACTGTGTCTCTGTGATCAGTTCAATTGTAACTGGTAAAAAATGTTGTTTGTTCGTATCACTGTGATATGAATTATCGTTTTCCTTGGTCACAATGCGGTCAACCTCCTCTGGAACCCCTTGTCTTGTCTCCTGTGGAACTCCAGGAAAAGCTTTGGCTTTACAAAGAAATGAACCACTAGCACTAGCATATAACAACCAGAATGAGAACCAAACCAGTCAACTTGTGTACTTGTATGTCAAGTCAAGTAAGAAACCCAATTCTCAACTGGATGGACTTGATTTGCTATGTAAATAATAAATGGTAGCAGAATTCAACTCCAATGCAAATAGACAGACAAGAGTTAACGTTAACTGTTATGCTAAATAGTAACAATAGGAAGAAGCTTCCCTGACTGGACAAGTACAAGTAGTGATATTATTATTATAGATTTAACATTAGCAAGCACAGAACAAAATCCCACATCACTCTTGGGCTGCATTGAATGATCAACTGAACTCAACTCAACTACAGACTACAACACTTACTTACTTACTAGAATACAGCTTACTCAATCGCCAACAACTTCTTCCTTTGCTCCTGTTTGTGGCTAACATAACGCTATCACTTCTACAGCAAGTATAAAGTACAACTAGACGGGACGATGATACTTTTCTATTACTTTACTACTACTACTACTATTGTAGTAGCCTGGCATGGCCTAGACTTCTAGAGGAATCTCAAGCTCCCTCGCTGTATTCTACTCACCAAATCAAGGCAAATCAAGCCAAGCAAAGGCCCAGTCATTCAATTCTATGTACTAGACTTGTATTTTGTATAGATACGTGCATACTTACTGTAGATTGTAGATCCACTCAATAATAGATACAAAGTAACAATAAATTGACAAGACTATGTCAACCTCAATGATAACTTAATAATGTTATACTTATACTTCACTAACTTACGATTTTTATAATCTACATTTTGTATTTAATGTATATTTTTACTAGCGCATTATTTTAGTCAAATGGCTTTTAGATTCTTGAGGAAGCATCATTTTACTATGAACTTCTATTTTAGTTTGTATGTTATATATACCCATCACGTAAGTATAATAGTCTTTAAAAATGTCACCTGATATATTATATATTATAGTATACAATTATTTTAATTAATTATTTACGTAACTAAACACCGTTTGGATTAGGGAGTTAGTACCGCGCCATTCTTTACTATAGACACTACTGCATTGTAATTCCCTGGTTATTTTCATTTTAATTTCTACAAATATTTGTGGTGCACTGTTTTCAGTATGAAGTATGTGAGTTATTATCTTCGTTTTATAGTATTGTCATCGTAGCATCTATGCTATGGCATCATATTTAATATAAATAATTAAAAACATATAAATATTTGCTAATTTAAAATTGTATGACCAACTTAAGATTACTAAATACAATGAACTAGCATTTTGCTTTAAATAAGTTCGTTCAAGATATCAAAGGACGAATCTCGGTCTGCGGTATCGACGCTAAAGAATTGTAGTGGGGTACCTAGTAAGTTTTAATGGTGGTGTATATAGATAATACCTAACAAGCATTGATATAGCAGAGTGACAGATATTATTCTATATAGTCATTATTATTAATTGAAGGAAGGAATGCAAAAACGTGTACATTTTCATTAGAGAGAGAGGGATTAGTAATCTTAAGTCGCTTCCTACGTCTTTAATGATATATGTATTATTTCATTCACACTATTAGTATTAGAACTTCATTAAGCAGAGTCATAATCGGCTCATAATTATACTAATTAAGTATAGACGATCACTTCACACTAAATGATGAGCGTATATGTAAAGAAATTTGATTCATTTGCAAGATTGCGTATTGCGTCTCATATACAACTATTTTATCCAGTTTTCCACAGTGTGAATAATATCTATCTGGGTACTTAAATTCCTTCTGTGGTTTGCTTTGTTACTCAGACAGACATTTTCAGAAAAACGGGTCGACTATCTACAATTAGGTATGCAATCCTCCAGTCATTATGTTTCTCATTATTAGTTTACATGCGTAAGTGTCTAATCATTTTAAAACTATGTATTTGTATTCATACACAACCTTTTCGAACCAGGATGAAGGCTTACAAACAACAATTCAATCAATCTTCCCGACAACGGTTTGGTTGGAATTGGAAGTATTAAGTCTGTTTGGTAGAGATTATAGAATGAACTTACATAAAACAGAGCCCAATTTATGTCCCTTTTAGTGTTTATATCTACTCTACATCTAACTGTGACACCACAGAGTACACAAACACATCCTTCCCATCAGTATTTCCCTTGTTTACCACAATATACCACTATTGAAATAGTCTAAAAAAGAATACATAAATATGAAGAAGACATCAAAGATCTAAAACGGTTTTAGTAAAAGTGTGCATTTTCAAATAGAAATCTTAAGTCGTTTGGTAGCATGAAATATTGTATTGAAAAATAACTAATTAGAATGTTGTACTGTTCTCATAAAATATTTGAATGATTTAAACAAGCGATATACAGATTGTCGTCTCCTCAACTATTCAATTTAGATTATTGCACCTTAAGTAAGAAATAGTGTAATATTGTATGTAAATGAAAACAATGTTCATCTTATCGGAGCCAGAATAACTACTAAATAAATATGTAATGGTTTTTATCCAAATTTTAATTTGTATTCCCAATTCCCAGTATACTAATACTCCAAAACTTTGTTGCGGCTTTTCAACCAAATATCCGAACCAAAAGAACTATATTCAGTTAGATATAAATAATGACCAACCAAAACGCATTTTATTACCACACATACTAACTAGTAATGGTGGGTGCAAACCGATGACAAAACTATGATATAATATGTGTAGCCTAATACAATAGATATTTGTAAATATTATTTATGATTTTGCTGAACCTCTTTGTGCATAAGTACATTCAATCATTTCTTAAAACTATAGATTCAATTTTGACCATTTTTATTTAATTATCACTAGTGTATTAGTTGTTACAAGCTAAATATTTATAATTTCTTTAAGCGCCAGTTTTACAGATAGGATTAGAATTAGAATACAGCAGAATACTCCTACAAAAATATTATTACTATGTAATACTAGTATTATGTACCAGTCTTAGTCTAGGTAATGTAAAATCTTTCTGAACCGAGTTTCATGTAGAACGATAATCACATTGCAGTTTATTTTCGTGAATGGTTGTTGTATAAAAATCTCCGGTTTATTGTTTTATTTATTTTCTATACTTAATTAGTATATTTTTAAACTAAATAGGAAATTGATATAGGAAGAAATAAACGACTGGCATTGTGGCATTGACTTACATACTTCAAATGTAATATTAACTTACTTAGCAAACCAAAAGTGTTTCAATTTTTATTTTAATAACTGACACAAGTAGTAGCAATTAGACATTACAGTATATTGTAAAATACTATTAAAGTAAGTGAATAAAGAACCTGCCTGGCTGTGGCTGCTAAAATCTGACAGTAACTTCTATATTTGTGCAAGTATGTTAAATACTTTTACTATCCAGAAATGACATTAAAAGATAAAATATCCCCGTACCGTGCCATGGAGCATATCAACATAAACTATATCTACTTTAGCATAATAATATCGCTATTTAAAGACATACAACGACCGAAACTAATCATAGCGAGTGATGTGTAGACCTTTAAAACACATCTTTGCATACGTCTGTTTACACTGTACATATTAATGCACCTATCTGTCCTGTCAATTTACTTTTATGTTTATTACCATTATTTTTCCGTAATGATTAGTACTATTAAGTATTGCTGTATTTGCAAAGCACTGAATTTTATGAACAGTCGTGACTTTGATTTATAACTTGTTTATGTCAACTGTAATGACAAGATGCACACCTCTGTTAAATAAAAAGATAATAGCATATAAACATACTTAAATAATTGTATAAGCTAATAATAGGTGTTAAATACCAATACTCCGATTGTACATGACATAACACTATTTCTAGATATTATTTAATTTCATGCTCGATGGGGACTTATTTATTACAAATAGCGAAAAATGATGAAGACAAAATTATTGATTGAAAACGCTTTATAACACTTACCTATTTAGATACTTACTAGGTAACTGTCACTAACCTATTTTTAATCTGACAGAATGTAGGTGAAACACTAAAAACAAGATAACAATGATTCTACTTACTTATACTGGTTGTATTATTAATAGATGGTCACACTGCATTATAGAGAATACTCATCATCAATTTTTGATACAGAAATTGTTAATCTAATATTTTAGCAGTTTATGAGCTTAAATATGTATACTATTATATCAGCTGTGAGAGGGAAGTACAGTAAGTATGATTTTTTAATGATAAGTATTAAACTGCGGCCTTTTTATTTGTATAAAGTTGTTAATAAGTACATGTCGAATCTCATCTTGAGTTAGTACCATAATTATTTATGAACATGTATAGTATGCTCGCAAAAAATTAATGCTTAGCATATTTAAAGATATCGAGAACTGTGCGGAAAGCCAACACTTAATTAAAGGAATGTGCGCTTGGCTAAAACTAATGGCTTCCTAAATTAAAACAAAGAATATGGTAATGAGACGATGGGACGAACCCTTAATAAACGCAAGTAGGTATCTGGGTTCTGAATCGCATGGTAATAACTATTGGTAGAGACGTACCTACTTGTAATTGTAAATTGTAAAGCAACCAGGAATGGTTGGGCAGATAATCCTAATTGGAAAGAGAAGGTAATTAAAATTTTATATAACTTAGCGGGGAAGGTTAATGGAACTGAAATAAAATAACACCTGTGCCCTATTCCGCTTCTTTGTGTTAGTGTGTGGCTGCATGCGCCTTAATTCTTCGTGCAATTACAATTACCTAGTTATGCATTTTATTACTGCCGAGCAGAATCATCGGCAGCTTTCTATCAAAATATTCATCAGCAACAATACGTGCGTCATAGGGATTATTTGACAAGACTTTGACAATCCGCTACAATGAAATGGGATGGGAGGTACGATGTCAGACTCAACTCAGGCCAGGCCGGGCTCATTGTCAAGGCAGGATAAACAGATAGACCACTCCAGATCTGCAAAGGGAATGACAACGACCCCAACCCCAACGACATATGCCAACTGACAACCAACCCCAAGAAAGAAACACAACG